>JAQFYB010001033.1:0-38266 GCA_034694085.1 Pogonognathellus longicornis
TTTCCGTTAAAAAGTTATAGCGAAATGAGTGAAAAAAACGGTGAAATGAGGTCACGTGGTCACCCTGAACCTTAAATCACGGTTTAACATGGAAAATGAAGTTACACACCGCGACTCAGACCGGGTTCAAACGCGCCATAATTAAAAATATCTACACATTTTCTTCAGTGTATTTATGACGGACGACTGATTGTGAGTTTAGAAAATGCATAGAGGCTGACACCAAATCGCGGTGAAAAAGAGAAGCGGCCGGTCACCCTGTTGTTCACAAAAAAAGCATAATTCTGTCGCAACTTGATTTTCATTTCACTTCTAGAGGAAGCACGATGTAGTAGTGTATAGTGTGTTCTGTGTTGGTATTTCTATACTACTACAGGGTCCTCGTTCATTGCTTACGCTATTTAATACAGTAGTAAATAGCGTAAGCAATGAACGAGACACCCTGTAATACTAATTCATTACTCAACATTATCTTCAAAGGTAGACTCACTCACGTCTTTAATTTCTCTGTGGACCACTCACTCAATTGTCGAACAAGCTTTAGCATCATTTATAATCTATATTACCTGTGGTTTCATTATTATCAGCTTTTGCCTACTAATGTGTTTAGTATAATATGGAGGCAATATCACGTTATATAATATACTTGTGTATCGTCGCAATGTCATTTGCAGGTTCAGGAGTAGGTAGTCTCCTCATCTTTTCGCTACTCCGCGCTCAATCATTTTATTTTACATTGTATTCATTTCTGCTCAGAAACTGCATCCTATTCCTATATGTTAAACCCTACATATACTATCCATTTCCATGGTTTTTCCCCACGCGTGCATTTTCATCATGAGTTTAGTGAAGAGAATAAATCAAGCTTATTGTATTACTATATGACACAGGGAAACAACATTGGTGATCTACGTCCTCTCCTTCGCCGGAATGATTGGCTATACATTCGCGCTGAGATATGCAAGCAGCATCCATTTCTTATACTTGGTATTCTGCGCACTCGGGTAAGTTGTGTTACACTTATGCTTCACTTTCATTACATTACATCACTATTTTACAGCATTGCATTATTTAATACTATTTCCTAGTTTCTAAAACGTTTTCCTCACTCTTTCACTAAAAACTGCACCGGACTAGTAACTGTATGGTTACTAAAATAGCGTGCTACGAAATATTGTTCTCTTTATCCACCAGGACATGCCCATTCTTCGTTTTTGACGTTTCAGTTAAATCGCAAATGGATATTTTGTGCAGTAATGGCAAAGCTATGTAGAAAAGAAATGTTTGCCTTTGCAAGTTTCACTAGTCCTTGTATTTGATGTTTGCTAAATTCCTTAAATTACATTGGTGTGTAAACAGAAACTGACTGAGATTTTTCTAGACTGTAGTTGAGAAAAATGTGGCTGTAAACTCTTTAAGTTTATTTAAGCGTAGAAGCCATGAAGAGAGCTTTTATTCTTTCGATGTTAGTATTCTATCTGTAGAATGTGTAAAGATACTAAGATACTTCTATGTAGAAGAAGCGTGTAATCGTCAAGGAAGAAACAAACTGTTTATTACAAAGATTTGTAGGGAAATGTCGTTGTGCTGTTTTGAGAGCTTATTTCAATTCGTGTGACGCTAATTCAGACGAGTGGATGGGTTAAGTACGTTCTTTATATGTGGCAGTTACTTTGAATTGGTTGTTGGTTGTGTGCAGATTCTTCATGACGGGTTACCTCCCAGTGGGTTTTGAATTCGCAGCGGAAATCACTTACCCAGAGTCTGAAGGCACATCATCCGGACTGCTGAACGCAAGTGCACAAATCTTTGGAATAATAATGACCCCCCTTACACGAATCCTCTTCGAGAGTGAGATCGGTGACATTGGAGCCAATTTGAGTCTCGCATTCGTCCTGGCTCTCGGTTGTCTAATGACGGCTCTCATCAAGCCTGACCTCAGAAGGACAGCTGCACAAAGGGCGACTGCCTACAACACAACGCCTGCTTCATTCGATAACGGCACTCCAAGCCCCCTAGACCCGTAAGCAATCATTACACGCTAATAACATTCTCCTGCTCCAACATTAACCAACGCTATTATTATTAGTCACTGTGCTAAAACCCTCTCTCAACAATTCCACCAATTTAACTCAATTCAAACTCTCATGCTACTTCGTCTCTCCACAATCCACAATGCAACTCAAATATTGTCGTCACTAGGACTCTCTCTGTAAATGTTCCACTCACGAGCAAATCAAGAGTAGTCTACCGACAACGGTGGGATGGAAGTGGTAAAGGACACACAAACACATAGAGCACAGTACTAAAGCAAGATTTTACTGACTAGATGAATTGTTCAACTACTATTTAAATCTTTTGACTACTATGTGTCATTACAAATTCAATAGTAGGTCTATACATGTTAGTATATGACCTGTTTCAGGAAAACCATTCCCTACTCTGCCACTCACAGTCACAATTCTACTAATTGTAATAGTCACAGCAAGGACGACCGAATCTGGGAGAGAGAGAGAATGAGCTGGTGACTGAGGTTATTATTATGTACGTATGTACAGATACATCATCATTCCCATGTATACAAGTACCACCCAGAACAAAAGTTGCTGTATAGTACATAACATTGGATACTTAGAGAAATATGGAGTACATATTTGTAACTCTCACTTAACTCCAATTTACAAGAGTTCGTAAATCATCACATTCAGCTCTTCTTGTCCAAGTTATGAAGAAATAATTAGATCACATGTACCTAAACTCATTTACGAAATAGAAAATCTACGTAAAGGGAAATTACAGTGATTAGAGCTAACCACAACATAACTACATTATATTCTTCATTACAGTATCATCAATGCTTTTACAGTTTGAAAAGAGGCTTTGGTTATTCATTCTCCTGTTTAGGAATAGGAACATTTCTCCTGTTGAACCACCTCGCTGACTATACACACAATCATTGAATTGTGAAAACTGAAATGACAAGAGTTGTCAATTAACCTAATGTACATACTATATTAATTAAAGCCTATAATAAGTAGGTACATAATTAGGTTATCCACCTAGGTATACATGGAAAAGATACGGAACGTAATAAATAATTAGCGCGTGGAAGTAGGAATTAAGGGAGACACTTAGATACACTTTGTTTTAGAGAGACACAAATGGGATGCCTGACACATTTTACAGATCTGATTGAATGTGATAAGGTCCTTCATCTTTCTCCTTGTCTGTCATCTGAATCTAATTATCAATAGTTATACATTACAATGTAGTATTTAGGAACATACTGCACACGATTAGAATCTATTAAGAGAGTGTACATATTATCATGTACATAGCATTATTACATAATGTACATAATGTTTTAGTAATTGATATAGAGAGATGAGCGAAAGAAAGAGAAGGTAGGTAAATGTAATTAGTAGAACAAGAGCACTTCATTCTTCCATTACAGACAATATAAATCAGAGAAATGCTATTACAATTTTGTAGTGCACAGTTTGAGCCAACCTTGGTGAAAGGTGAGCGTGAGTAAGCCAATGAAATTCTGTAATACAATTGAAGATAAGACTGCAAAAGAGCTGCTGGGCCATTTACTGTGAAATGAAATTAGGAAACTTGTTTTGCATTGTTTTATAGGGAATGGAATGTTCGTTCGGATTCACGACTACCGAAGCCCTAGTGGAGAATAGTTTAGAAAAGCAATGCATGGACAGTATGGCTAGGGTTGGGTGAAAACCCGTGGTTTAAACGAATCTGAATTTATCGGAAACTCCGAAATCGAATCTTGAGCCAAAAGTCCATGTCGGAATGTAGTTTATGTTATTAATGTAAGCGAGGGTAATTTTATGTGCACAGATATTATGAATCACTTACTATACACATGTAAAGACTTGGCTTCTCGCCCTCCACTTACTAAATCCACATTGCTTTATATGCACACAGCACATGTAGACACAAAGACTGACTCAAATCCCATGTTTCTCAAGTTTTGTTCAGAATAGTTGTGTTTTACTACGTATTCATTCAATTCATAAGAGATTCATTCCATAAGTACATTACTATGCACAGAAACCAAATATACATCTTTCCATTCGAATTGCATTTGCACAATATTCTGATTGATTTTATGCTTGGAAATTTTCATGTAAAAACTTTTACCGTTTAGACCTCACGAAGTCTTGTTTGACTCTTATGTGTGCTTACTTAAGTATCTGCATAATATTTTTTTACTTTTCTCACAACTCTTTCATACCCGCACTTCAAATGTGCCATAAAACGGGATATTAATTCGAGGAGAAAGTCGTAGTATAAAATGATATGAATGAGAAAATGGATTCATTTGGGAAAGTTTACTTTCCCGACAGAATTCATTTGGTTTATAATTGGAACGATTTATTATTTCTTTGTGTTTGCAAGCATGCAATTTTAGTTGCAGTTTAAATGTGTTTAGGTAGCGAATGGATTGTATTTGATTTAGTTGAATCCCCCAGCCAGTATTTGCAAGCACAGCATCTCACTCTTGTATTATGGTGACACAAATGAAAGCATGACATGATTTATAGTCTGTAATGAAACTCACACAGAGCACAGTTGTAAGTTCACTTGAGACAACTTAAATTCTCTATTATCGAAACGTAAAATTGCAATGCACTGCACCATCGCACGAGCACTACTAGCACTATGCACCAATACAAAACAACAAATTGCACAGCACATCACATCTAAGCACAAAATGCACAGAGAGCACATACACACATTGTAAAGAACCTGCACTGCACACAAGAAAGTAAAGAAGTATTAGTGTAACAGAAAGGAACCAAAATACCTGAGGACTTATCTACATAGTTGTATGTAACTGCACTTACTTGTAGATGAGACAAACAAAGGTTCGTGGACCCAAGGAAAATCTGACAATACAAAAGATACCTACAATACTACAGATATACCTAATACGATGAACTATGCAATAGTGCCACCTTTAAATCTAAAGAGTAATAAAACTGTGCTGCTTTGATATAAAAAGGTGCTTTAGGTAAAAATGCAATTTTCAAAGAATTTCATATATCTCTAAGTAGAAAGAACTAAACACAATCTATGACCTATTCCCAAATAGATTACTGAAACGAAGAAGCTTATTACAAAATTACATGTATTTATATAAAAATTGCCTGTTAGTATTATATAATCTTATGGAGGTTATCAGTCAGAGTGACTCGTAGTGCTGTGGATAGATAACCAAGGAAGAAAGAGAAAGTAGCTACGTACTAAACGTAAATCTATACTAATGTTTTCATTTATCATAATTATAGTAAAAGGTTGTACAGATAGTGTGTAAGAAACATAATGTAATAAAATATCTGACAAGGAAAAAAGTGAATTTCCAGTCAGTTCCAGGAAAAACATTTTTCTTCCTGGGCTTTCTTCATGATACATTTCTGTCGGATATTATGCGTGAGACAGAATACCTAAGCCCACACAACCAATCTACTTATACTTACCTTCAACTATCACTTTTACCATTGGGATTCACTCCCTGGTGTGAAGTTGGAATATTCGGGCGAAAATCTAATCATAATAATTATGTAATAGTCGGTTTGCCTATTTTTTCCAGGCCTAAATTGTTTTATGCGGTACAAGTGTAGTAAATGACCCTCTGACAATTAATAAACATTACATTCACCTTTTTGAATATTTTGTGAAGTAAAATGAAATACGTCCCCTCGATTCTTCGTAGGCAATGACAAGTTACTTTTATTATTATAATGAAATTATATTTCAATTAATTGTACGAGGATATTACATAAACCCAAACCAAGGTAATAGTAGGCATTCATACTACTGCCTATTAGATACAATCATATTATATTCATCGTAAAACAAGTGATGCTGCGATGTATATAGTCAGGGAAATGATAAAATACTGGAAATTCGATGGCGGCTCCATGTCAGATTTGACAATATGATATTAAGTGAAAGTGTTTAAACTGTTTGTTCAATTCCTGAAGAGATTTTTTGTTCTTGTTTTATAAATGTTCGTTTTTATTAAGTTGTTTCAAGATTCGTAATTCAAGAGGTGACAAAAGAAAGTATGAATGTTATCATGAAATAGTTGTATGTAAAGAAGCATTATTTTGTTGTTTTACTGTTAAAACGTGTTTCAATTTTTATATGTCAATATAATAGTATATTCGTTTTAGTCCTAGTGCCATAGTGGATGTAAATATATGCATTGTGGCCCTATCTATACTAGTGGCAAAGTAAGAGAAGACAATAAAAATTTCTTCAGCCAAAATAGTGTTCCTGAAAAAACCTTTTGAAAAATCTTGATGTTAGAAATAGTATTTTGTCGTGTCAATGTATTGTATGACCTAACATGTCTATATTATACTAAATATAGAATCTTTAAATGTAATACACCTTGAAACTGTAATATTGAAAATACAGAGGTGATTAGACAAACCAAATATAAAAATGAATGCAATATTCGTAGAAAGTTGTAAAAAGATGTCACTACGACGTGTTAAATGGTGAATGTAAATATTTAGATGAAGTTCATGTAATACTAATGTGATTTTTCCAGTTTTAACTGAAAACGCTGCTGACAATACAAAATTATGCGATGAAGACTACTATTTTGGCTTTTAAGCTTCATATATAGTAGAGTCCCTCATCGTTATAGTTAATCCTGTACAAATTGTACATGCAAAAAAATGTGACTGTGTCCGTATGTTACTGGATGTGAATATGCACAGAGTTACATGAATACCTGCAAGATACGGTTCATCGATTGTATAACATCCATGATGACATTAAATATCCTGCGTAGATTAAGTAAAGGTCATTGTTCAATTACGTCATTGTTATTTTTCGCAAAAGAGGAGTTTCTAACTATGTTTTATTCTCATCAGCAGAAATAGCTATATGTTGTAGGTATATTATGTATACAATCAATGAATCAATGTATCGATTTAAATGTTTATATCGAATTACTTGTAAATTGAACTGTGTTCGAAAAGTAGCGTAAAGCTAGCTAATTCAAGGTGTAGAGGATGAAGAACTAGGTCATTCGATTGAGTTACTAGTAACCGAACTGCTATAAATATTTATAATGCGTGTGTCGAGACGTCTACACTCTACACCTATACAAAATGAACGGGCTTTAATAATTATTTCTACAGTTTTGTGTCGCTGAATAAGAATTATTAAGGAAATTTTGATTAAAAATTTGTACTCTTATAGATGTAAAGCTGTTATTTTCCTGTCGTTTGTGTAAGTATATATATTGTATGAAGCAAAACTTATTTATACTGTGTCTATTGCTAATAGTTTAGTTATTAATACTATTATATTATAACGTTTATTAGAGTTATGCTCAAGTTATCAGTATTTTTGACTTTTAAATTTGACCTTGTACATGTGCTAGTATTAAAGTATTGTATTACTGTAATTATTAAATATTACACTTCATCTGTAAAGTAGACCAATGAGGTTAAATGTTCATGTAAAAATTGTGAGCGTATGACAATAAAAGTCAAATTAAATGAAATAACGCATCTGTACACTTATTGCTTATTGTTAGACAAAATATAGTAACACTATTAAATAAACACGTGCACTTGAAGAAGAGGAGTTTTTTCCAAATTACCACAAATGTTTATTCAATTTAGAAATCAATTGCAAATAAGGATTTTAACAGTTGTTTACACCAGCATGGAAGTATTCTACTTTCCGTCATATTTATTATCCCTTTCCAGAAACAATCCTGAAAATGAATAGAAGAATGCCACAACACATGCCTTTTACTTTTAGAGAGATTCGTGCCTACAACTATGTTTTAGTAAACATATAAACCATTAACTGAAATCTTAATAATTATTGAATCCCTAGTCCAATAAATGTTAAACTGTGGGTTTACTTATTTACTACAAGAAGTGATTACTTACTTACAGCTATAGCTACACTACATCATAACATAACATATTAAAGGTAAGTTGGTAACAAGAACAGGCAATTTAAAGCTACATTTTTTAAACTGACTCAATTACTAGCAGCATATAAACTCAAGACACTTACAAACAAATAAGTATCATATTATCATTTAAGGTGCTACGGTGGTAATAACAATTACTAATTGGTAACATTGAAAAAATCGCAAAAGTAATTTGAATTTTACATGGGTAAATTAAATAATATTTTTAATGGAATTGCATACTTAAGTTTGCATAGTATTGTATAATAATGACATGAATATGAATTTCGTAGGCCAATTTCGTTCTTATTAGCAAATCCAAGTTTTGAGTTGACTGTTATGTATTATAATATAGTATTAAAGCTATTTTGATATAGTAGTAGTGTATCTCCTGCCCAACAAAGCTTTGAGTAAATAGCATCCATTTTACTGATTACAGTTTATATAGCCCCTACAAGTTTACTATAACATTCACTATTCATATTTTATCTATGTATTTTAAATTCAGACTGAAGCTCTTTCTTGAAGACCAGGCCAGTAAGCGATAAACACTCACTCGTTCATGTTTCTGCAATTTACTTGATCCGAAAAACCTGCGCTGATGGTAAATAAATGTAACTGCTTTCTGAAATGTTTGCATCAAATATGAACGAAACACATTTATACGATAAGAAATAAATCTCCTTCCTATAGAGCATTATAATATTCGGTAAGGTTTACTACGCATAGTGTTCGTAAATAAATGTAAAGCATAATATTTGAATATGTAATCATGATATATTCATACAGGAAAACAGAGTCTTTCATTCTTAGAATTCCTTTAAGGAGAGACCGTAAATTAAATGGTTACAATATTTCCTTCAATTCGTATTTTGATCGTTGCAATGTATGACTCACTGAAAGCAACAAAGTCACAAAATCAGTGGACAACATTAGAGAGATGACACAAACGTTTAGAGAATGGAACCGAAAATATTTCACCGCAATATCTAATAACATCATGATTATATGATTATTATTATTATGTAATGTACCTATATAAATGAACTACTCTAATGTATATCTTAATATAAGCAGTATAATGTAGCTGTTATGTTATTTCTCTGGGTATAATAGGTGTATATCATTCAATTCTATTAGTGAGTCAAGTCACGAGAACTTAGTTTAGTTCTTCACGAGGATTTCATAGTCGGGGTATCCGATTTCGTTTCCACCGTAAGAAATGTAGAGGCTTCCATGGCTTGGATGAACTTTTCCACATGTCAGGGCACCTTCATGAGTAGTTCGCCCAACGTAGAGTGTTTCTCCTTCCAGTGACACTCCACTTGGAATTGCATTTTCTGGAACGGCATCTCCACTGGCGGCTACCCAACTCACAGCGTCGGCAGGAACGATCAAAACCTGCAAAAACACAATTATAATGTATGAAAAACATGTTTATCCCATCACACTACCACAAAAATCAATAGTAAACAAGGAAAGGGCTTTCTTATGGAATAAAAAATGGAATTCTAGCAAAAGATGACAAAATTGGGTGTCATAGCACGAGAACGGACGTACTAAATACATAGAGACAGCAGAATTTCATAAAAAACAGAGTCTTTGTGTACATTGCCAATTTTCTTGCTTGAATGAATAAACAAGAGAATCCGGAATACGTAAACTGATAAAGGAAGGATATTATGAACGTCTATTGCTGCTTCAAAGAACATAACGCAAAAATGAGCTCCTTATAAATACGCTATCTACGCATTGTTCATGTTACAGCTATACTCTGTAGTCATAGGCAAAGACCTGACACTAAGTGTCTCTAGTTTAGTTGCATAAGCCATTTCTTTTTAGTTGAATATACATTTAAGCTCCATTACCGTAACGGGAAATTGTGCCTTTGAGATTTTCATATTACAACTCTGCATGTAAGTCACAGGTATAGAATAGTCTCTCTGTATCAATAGAAACATTCCAAGCTTCCTTTATGAGCCTTTCACTGGATATTGCCTTTTTGTCTTCCTCACTACACTGCACTACCATAGGTAGCTGCTAGTTACTGAATACTGATACTACTGTAAGTTACTCGTTGCTCCTAGTATATGTATACAGACAATATACTAGTAAAAGCAATAAAATTCCACAAAGAAACTTTACAGACGGATATACGGCTAAAGCAAATGCTACTACATTGCCATCGGGATTATCTGTCTACTTATATGCAGTGACACACACACCGAGTCGGAGTTAAGAATAGCAAGTTACGTAGTAATAAAAGAATTATTTGATCTTATCATCATTGCAGTGTTAACCGAGTGGAAAAATCCTCTTTCAACAAAATATATGGAATGACATTTACAAAAATACTCTTCCCCCAATCTCAGACAATTGTAATGTCATGAGCTTTTCTAGCTTTACACTGTCTCGTGTGTAACTACAAGTACTTCTCTCTGAGTCATTGTTACTGCGACACAACAAATAAATTAACGTCTGGTCAACAACAGCTCTTAGACTATTAATGATGCTACGCTTTGCACTTTACAGAATACAACCAACACCGCAAATTTATACTTGCTTGCATCTCTTTATATAATACCTAATGTCATATCACACAATAATCACAATTATAAACACAATTTCCTTTGCATTGAATCATTTGTCAAAAAACTGCCTACTATGTAGTTATAATTAAGAACGCATAATATGCCATTATGTGTATACTTATTTGTTAAAAATGAAACGTCGCAATTTTTGAGACGCAAAGCTGAGTAAATAAATACTAATGTAAATTTTGTGCTGGTTAAATATGAGTGATGCTGTTAGTACAGCAGGGTCACTCACGGAGAGTAAATTACACACAGAGCACTTCTTGATTTAGTGCGTAATAAGAGCATTAGTGTGTGTAATAATGGTGTATAAATAAAATATAATTAATTTCGACAGGCCTGCATTATCTGAGCGAGTTAAAAGTGTCTAGCCAACAAATAGTGGAAAAACCTGACAAGAGTACACAGACACAAGGAAGAAGAAGGAAGGAGTTGCAGTCAACTATTCAAAGTCAACTTTGTGTGTCTAGTAACTACTATGATGACTGTGCCGTCTGTCAATCCTACTCTTTCTGTCTCTCTTATACACAAATAATCATAGCCCATAAAAATTTCCTTCTAAATTACAGGGTGGATTTACTACAATATATCAGCTCACGACTCTCAATTAATGTGAGAGAGGGGAAGGGTGTACTATGCACTTACATGTCCCATACACCTAATTGTGCGCTCCACTCTTCCAGTATACCAATAATCTATTCCTAGATTCAAATACAAGGCTAAGTATTAGTAAGTAGCTGGGTTATAAGAATCCAAAAGGGAAATCATTATTTCTCCTCCGCTCCTCTCTAATACACACATATGCCGTATCAGAATTCATCTCCGCTCATAGGAAAACGCATGGTGGTCGTCACCAACGTATCATTGGAACAGGATACTGGACAATATTAGTTATACAACCCACGTACTACTAATACATATGAGAGAGAGAGAGAGAGAGAATTCAGACTCATTGTTAGTGTATTATGTTTAATCGTTTTAATACTAACGCACTGAACTACATTATTACTAGAATTAGCAGATGCGTATAAAATTGTCATTGAATTTCCCCATGCTTTGTACACATATAATAAATATGCTGTGTTTATATTTACTACACTTCATCATCTTCATAAGACGAGAATATTACTACAGTACTTTTATGGATATTCACTTTGACTGCTTGGAATGGAAATGAGACTGGAGCAACGTACGTGGAAACGAGTGTGTAATGTGTAGAAGTATTACATAAACTACACACTGAGATGACTAATTGCTCTGCATAAGAATCTGTCCACTTTTCCGGAGGAAAGTTAAAATAAAGTAGAATGAAGGATGATTTATGATGATGACGCTACTAAATACGTTCTAGCTGTAAATTGTGGAATGCAAAATCAATCTTGAGTCTTTCTCTGATTTTTCGCCAACTTTCGACTAATTCAACCAGCGACAAGATTGTGTGTGTGACACTCATCCTATTATGTATAGCAGGAGCAAGCGTAGTATTCTCTGCCGCAGTATTTCCTACTTTGCCTGTGCTCAGGACTCTGCTTTCTAAACGCAAAGCTGGTTACTAGAGATGTTGGTTTGGTTTTGATGTGAGTGTGTAATGTGTAGGGAGTGGAGTGTAAGTAGAAGATGCGCCAAGACAAGGGAAAGATTGAGTCGATTTTTGTGTGAATGAAGTTACCTCGTAAGTTTCCTTGGCGTGTTCTGCACCTCCCCATGGAACATAAGCGACTGCATGGCCAGGAATCATTTTTCCAGGAATGACTGCACCTTCATGTTCTGCTCTTACAACATACATATCTTCCCCGTCGTTTCCACCAACAAGTCCTCCTTCCGGCACGGTTCCTCCGGTGGCTTCAGCCCAGGAGACTCCATCCATAGTTGGCACATCTTTCTTTTCCTTCTCACCCTCTTCCTTCACTTCGTTAGTACTTTCTTCGGGAGCGGCTTCGGCGACTTCGGCTTCCGGTGCTGGAACATCCTCAACGTTTCCTTCCACACCTTCAATTAATCATTTAATTAAAATTAGAACTTCCAGAAACACAACTTGGAACCATTTCCAAAATTATCCCGATTTGAACAATACTTTCTTTTCGCATGCATGAAAAATCAAAACTGACACTGAAAATGCTTTTCAGTAATCTCAACAAACTCAAAACAAGCACACAATTTCTGTCGGGTAAAAATCGAATTTCTACCAAATATAAGAACAACTACGTTTGTACAACCATTGAAAAATGGTCAAGTATTTTCTACTGTGAAATGAATTTGAGAGAAAATTTTCTTATTACTCTTGACTTCCTCTTCTCCAGACATGTTGAGTTGAATGTATTTGTTTGCAAAGGAATGAACAGGAATGGAATGAAACCGACACGAACGAGAGAACGACTGACAAAACTGACACTAGAACATTAACCCTTATGGAAGTGAATCGTACAACTGGGCTCTGCACCCCAACGCTCGGCTACTTTTATTAACGTCGATGGCTGTTGGCTTGTTCTTGTTGGTCTGCTTATAAAAACTTCTTTCGGGGAGATCACTCAGATCGCTCACACAAACTTACTATTCCTATACTACAATTCCTACTACCTAACAATCCAAGGGGAAGTCCTTCACTTTACCAGTTCAGTTACTCACACACAACTCACAATAACAGTCAGCTAGGAATCCTAGGACTACTACCACTCTATTCTACAGGAACTCCAACGTACAGCACACAAGAACGAGAACGTACATAGAATATGATACAATAGAATGCAGATACTGGATACCTCACCATTCTCTTTATACACGAGTATTACAACCATAAACTTTTATTCAGCACATACCAAATAGCCTTAGTCTTAGTGTTACACGTAGCTACATAGCTGTCCACGTATTACTAACACTTATAGCTTAAGCTTAGTGTACCTTACGTTTCGTTCACGAACATCAGATCTCGTCTGCAGAATTCTACCTACACCAACCAGCAACCCATGCTCTTCTGACTTGAACCAACATTCTCCTTGTATAGATACTATGCTCAGAAAACCCAGACATACCACCACCACCATTCATTATTAACTTACTATGTATGTACATTACTATTTTACTATAGAATTCTACTACTACTACCAACACCAACATTGATCCATTACAAATAACACATACCTTTTCCGATCTTACCACGTAGTATTTGCATTTATTATTTACGTACTTAGTTCTCGTCCGTGTAAAACAATACGATATACACAATGAGCTTTTGTAACTTATCCCACCGAGTTAGCAAGTTTAAGCTTACTCGGTCGTCGGGTTCATTATAAAAACTTGTATGTGTACAAATAAGTGTATCCTTTACATAAATGTGTGTTTATGTTTATACTAAAGTATGAGTAATACAAACACAATGCAATTCATCACAAATGCAAACCACGATGATGCTATGATGAATACAACACACAACTTATACACAGATACTACGTCGCGTCAGACTCTCTCAGCTCTACTATTATATAGGAATACAATTAAAAGTGATACTATGTTGGTATTCATGCAATGCATGGTATAGTGTGTAGGTGTTTACTAGAAATTCTAATATCACACTACGAATACTTAAAATCTACCTACAAGAGGAGTATTTGAATTGATTATAAATGTACGTTGTAAATAGCTAGTACATACAAGCATTCAACCCGGGCTCATGATGACATTAACATAGTATAGGTATACTTTTTGGGTGCATTAGTCAGTTTATTATACTTCTGCCTACTTAATCACCACATGAAAAACACACCTGTGCTATTCTAGGGACAAGTCACATACGTAGAAAAATGACAAAGTAGAATTTAATGTAATGTGACTGAACACAGTGGCATAGTTTAATTGCTTTGATATCTAATACTACAATACAAGTTTATGTCTCCACTACTACCGCCATTGGATTGGACACACATACAACTGTAGTAGCATGTAATATAAAACCAAGGGATTGGCCATGCTGCATGCAATACATTTATAACAAGTTTGTATGCAATAGAGAAGATAATCGCTACACAAGCAGTTATTTATATCTATAAAAAAGTAGTCAATTGCGCATCAGCCTTAAGGTATTCATTTTCCACTAGGAAGGATATTCCTATCTGCAAATCTTTTTCTGCTATGGTTTTGTGCATCACTACTAATAATACATACACACTGCAAGAGCTACTACAATGAATTTTGCGAGTGAATAAGTTTCCATTGATATTACGACATGGTACACACACAAAAGACAAGGAACAATAAAAATGTATTTCGGTAAAAGTACCACGGTGTACACTGGCACAAAATCCGTTGTGTCCGACCCATTTCCACTAAAAGTACTACTGAATACTATTATGAATACTGAGACGATTGGTGAGGAATTTGTGCATGTTTTAAGGTACTAAAGCGATGTTTTGCCGTAGTTGCGGTCATTTGGACAAGGAATCCGTTCCTTCACCCAGACACACAGTGTAGTTATATGTAATAATGCTAGGCTTTCCCAGACACTGTTATTTCCAATATGCACGATGATGATATTGTAATAAAATAAAACCTATATGCAGTGATATACAATAACTTTAAGGTATGTATGTACAGGAAAATGGAAAGAACGTTTTAGTCTTTTATATGCTGACCAAGCTACTGTAATATTAATCCCACTGTGTAGTGTCTGTATTAGCAGTATACCTGAATACATTTAAGTTAACCAAGAAAGCATGGCTAATCCATAAGTTATTTGCAATAGTAATTCCGCTTTCCATATAAATTGAATAGCACTTCCACATGATTAGAGCAATAATTTTTGTAATACATTTCGGGTAGTTGGATCAGTTGGTTGTAGTAGTGGTATTATAATATCAATTTTCTTCACATAAAACCTACATGGGATTTGTGAGTTTAGCTTGTAAGGCAGAGCAAACACCGCCGCAGACACATTGCATGCCTACGTGAACTTTTCTGTCTGGTTGGTTTGTACCTGGCTGTGCAATGCGGTGTCGAAGCCAGACTTGCTTCTCTATAAACTTGACATTGAGTGAGGACCTCTGCTTATGCTCTGCTCTGCTTACCTTCTGTACATTCTATACGTTTATGAACAAAATCAGCACGTGTAACACGAATAGTACTATTAGTATTAAATATACATTCTGCACTATGTATGTATAAAAGTATGTCTGCATGAACAATAACAATGAGAGCTTTGATGTTCATTTACCATATGAATATGATACAGCGTTTTTAATGCGGATGGCATAGCTGCACGGATTTTTGACATAATTTACACGGGGGTTGCGTTTGCACTGGAAAAATCTAAAAATGTTTGGTAAATCTATCATTCTTGCTTTGTAATTTGACTACTCATTTCCTGAATGAGTGAATATGAAATTAGTATGTCGGTAAATTGCATATTCATTAGTCGTATCTTTTTTTAAAATTATTAGGTTTGTTTTTTGTGTTGATGAATAAGGGTGAAGGATTGTATTTGTACTTATGAAAATGCTCAAACTTTAATTACATAGGGACAGTCCTGACTTGTCAATATAAAATGATGAGAGTGGATATTGCGATGCTAATTTCTAAGTAATGAGTCATTTCTATATCTATAGGTATGCAGTTTACACGAATACGATTGACAAGTACATGGAAGCCTGAATAATTCAACTTTACCTTGTTGAATTAAATATTCTGAGCTGACACTGACAACACAACACGGATAAATTAAAAACCTTGTCCCTTTCGTCATGGTGGATCATTTCCCAATAAATTCTCATTTTTCATTCCCTTCAACAACTGCTGATGCTTTAACTTTAACACTAACATGCTCCTACTAGAAACACAAGTAACAACAATGGCAAAACCACAGCTAAGGAGTCTCTCACACGAAGATAAATTTACATTTTCCATAATAATACTCATGTGAGCAACCAGGAGATAGATGCACTCCTGCATACAACTTACAGAAGACATTAATATGAAAACCCAATCTTGTTCAACAACTATACATCTCTCACTCACTCAAACCATTCAAAAGCATCCATGTACAGAAACTGGTGAAGTGTTTCTGTTCGCTGTGTTCTGTTCGACAACGACATGTCTTTCCATCCAAGACGTAGAATAGAAAATCAGTCAAAGTCTTCGAATAAAAATACAGACAGAAATGATCTTTCTGGCAAGAGATACAGCCTCAGGCTTAGAGTTTTCGTCTTGAGCGCAGTACACAACGTGGAATCGTGATTTTAATAGATTCGCACTTTTATGGTGGAAAATTCACTTAAAATCTGGTTGTTTGTTTGGGTTAAAAACTCACCGTCAATACGCCAGTAGCCAGTCGCGCCGTGCCCAGTCCTTATGCCAAAATGAGTGACGGTAGTAGGTTCTGGGTTCGTCCAACTGAGGAATGGAGAGTCGACTCCGTCTCGGCTAACCTGTAAATAATAATAATAAAGTTGAAACAAAAAATGTTCAAATCCAACCAAAGGCCACATGAAATGGTGGCGATAAGATCGTCTCTCTTAGCAAACAAGGACTCACTCAGCACATTGTTTAAATTGGTTGATTAGCCATTTCTCTTCGTTAGCTGTTGATGCATTGCATGCATACACTGGGCTTGCCTTTTACCTGGCTATAGGTATATTGTGGTAATAACATAAAATGTATTAGTATTCTTTCCATCTGCATCTACTAATACCATTCTAAACTTATTCACTCATTTCATACGCACACGTTTTACATACAACCAGTAGTGTCTTATTAACATTTCAAATATTTCCTGACTGACTGACACACTTGTTCTGACTGACTTTGCGTATTGTTCCAATCGCCATTAGATGTATTATAATATCTTGGGGGTTAATCTCTACCCACTAGCGACTGACGACTATATTTTAGTCCTTATGCACAAGTTTTATTACAGATATCATGCGATTTAAAACAATTTGCGAATTCTATGAAAAGTATTATGCATCATACCATTGTACTAGTATACATGTGTATTGTCTTGTCTAAAATTATTAATCATGTGCTGCCAAAGTGGAATTTCAAGTCTTCCTTATAAGAAAACTGCATCTAGCTCTCGTATGCGAACTGAACATATGGATCCTTTCGGTTAAGTGTTTAAAGTTTTAACTTTAATAATAAGTAATAAGTATATAGACTACTTAAGGTAGAATATTACTCCCAAACGTAGTGTGCAATACTGAAAGAGTAAAAGGAAACTAATAAACAACGTAAGAAGTTCTTTGACGACAGCTTTCATAGATATAGCTCATTGCAATTCAATCCTCGACCTGAAATTCTAAATAAAAATTCAATGTGCATCGTTTGAATCGTATCCAAAAACCGTTGGTATATAGCTCCACTTTGAAGGTACCACACAACAGGCCATGCTATTATTGAGTACAGTCTTTATTATATTGCATACAAAGTAAGTTCAAAGTAATAGAACAATATCGATAAATCAGATGCTTCCTAATTGAGACCTTGAGAACTATTCAAATTCATATGTGTACTTTTTAGTGTGTTTTATGTTGGCTGAGTCCATTTACATTAAAAACTGCGATGTGTATCGCATATGCTTAAAAACTTTTCTCACGAATAATTCTCACCCAGGCAGAATCATGCTGTGTGGATGTGCATCTATTATTCAATATCATATTCATAACCTAAAGGGGTGTATGTCTATTACCCAGATTAAAGAATTGCAATTTTCTGTTCCCATTACTATATTCCTCAAACTCAAGATCTTAGGAAGGATAATCTTTTTGCAAGAGATATGTCTTTAAGAAACTAACGAGTTAAAAGTTTAGTACGTGTCCAGGCCTCGTGCACTCAAACTCAATTCCAGTTTGTACACTTTGGCTTTGATAATCCGCTCACTCTTCTGTAGACTGTATACAATATTTTACTATACAATCATAATAATTATTGTCCATTTATTAGTCAGGGAGCAATAGGAAACTACAGATAGAAACGATTTTATTAGCAAATATGTGTGTGGTTCGTCTGCAGAGATCCATGCAAATCATTTTTCTTACTTAATACTTTTCTTACACATTCCATAAGGATTACAGATACTATACGTTTATTAACGTAACATATGCCAAGGTCCAATATGCACTAAAATGCATTACAGCGTTTACAGGACACTTGGCAATAAGATGAAGGATGATGCATGCATGTAATATGTAAGATTGCAATGGCTGCTTTAAGTTGGCATTGGCATTACTATGCATTAATGCCTAAAACTCATAACTCTGCATGTGTCTTCCTTGCACTTAGGTACACTCTCCATTGTTTTCTGTGTAACCACAGACAGTTGCCCGGCCCTTTGACTCTCCTATTACTCCAAGAAGCATAATGGAAGCCAAAGAAGCCTAATGGCAGGACACAAATAACATTGCTCATTATTATGTTTATAATGCAATCTTCGCATCTCCTGCTGACTTTTCCACTACCTACTCACCAATGTTCTCAACCCAGCCCAGATTCGTTTATTAGATGCAATGAGATTATTATATGCGCATAATATAATTTATTGTTGACATCCAATGACCCTCTTAAAATCGTTTAACGCTTATTAGCCAAGGCTCTTAGCTGCATAGCATGCTGCTGCTAGTAAGGCCACAAATATTCCTATTAATCTTATGTAGTATTAGTAAAATGAAGATTCAGTCAATTCAAAGGACTAACTCTGATGCCAGCGTAACTCCAGTTGACTGAGAATTTTTTCAACTCGTCACCAGTAACAGCATTTTCAACTTCAGCTTCAGAAACATCAGGCTTCTCCTTGTTAAATCGAATGGCACACTGAAAATGAATCCAGATTAAAGTCTTATAATATCAGCATTTTTTATCACAAATATTCCATACATGCAAAATGAATGCCGCTGCAATTTTTCCCTCGATAGTAAATTGAAATGTATACTTTAACATACAGACGGGTAATATTCCATGGAGTATCCTAATATTAAAGAAGGCAGGTGTAATATTGGTATAATAATAGTGATGGAATATAATTATGAGTGTTAGGTGATACATTTATCTATTCTACAACGTGTCTTATACTAACAATAAGATGATGTGCATTAAATTTTGATAAAAATGAGGTTATTACTTGAGTGACCATAATAGTGAGTTAAGGTAACAGGAGTAGATTGTTTGAATAGAAGAAAATAAAAATTACTTTTTTGTTGCCCCATCCGCCCAAGAATATTTCATAAATGGGAAGTTCATCGGCCGGGCCAGAAGTCAATGCAATGTGGGCATCATTTCGTGCTCTCACCTCCAAATCAAGGCTGCCACCACTCACGGGCAAGAATGTGTACTCCATGCTATCTTCCGTATGGATGTCTTTACCTCCTGTAAATCGTACGATGCAAAAAACTCATTTATGCACACAAGGCAGGGCAAGGTAGAGCATGGCATTATCAAATGACTAATATAAATTCCTCGGGTAGCATTTACTACTTTAAATTTACATACTAACTAATTTCACTTGGCCAGACCAGAATCTACTCCTACAACGCATACAACGACTTTCACAATCTACTTGTGCTCCTGCTCCTGCTTTTTACGATAAATTGATGTTGCTGAGAAAAGAAACGACGATGTATGTACAATCTACTACAAAACTACTGTGTGCCTCTCCAGATAATAAGCTGGGGAGCATTGAATCACTAAAACTTTAATGTCCACAGCTAGTATTTGAATCACACACAATTCATTCTATAGCAAAGTGTACGAGTATATATGTACATGCTAAATAGTTGTAAAAATGTGGTACCTACTAGGTAGAGAGCTTTATACATATATAGCAAATGTCATGTGTACATAGTAGGAGTATGTGCCCAAACGGCAAAAGATTTTATTAACACTTTCTGCGTTGACAATACAAAAATCCTGTAGACATTACTTGATATAAAATCCAAACAGTCAGGTAGAGAGCTGTAATTGCATTGTGCACCGTTTGCCTAACAAATGACTAGGAAAGATATGCTTTACACACTAGGGTGAAATGTACATGTAACAAAATGCGAATCATTCTGTTACATTTTCAACAGAAGGATGTATTGCAGCATTATAATATTATGTGTAGGATTTGCAAATGAGTCTCCCATAAAAACTTTTAATGATTAGTCTACATTTAGACTCTGTCGAATTTATACAGCTACTTAAAGGCGGCATGGTGGCTTAGTCAATGACACTACACATTATTACTACTACTAGGTACCCTAAGCGAGGAATGAATAATTCACGAATTTTAATTTCAACACGGGATAATTTTATGAGACCTTTCCATACAGGCCATTAAAAACAGCGTGTGTGCATACACACATTTAATTTCTGCCCGTGTAGTAGCAATTTAATTTTTCTATCTTCGAGTCATCATCAAATGAAAAATAAAACTGCCGCTACATGGAGTGCATAAAAATTTAAATACGTTTTGAGTAGAGTGCAGAGACTCTTCCAATGATAAAATAAAATTCAAGCCTGTCTTAAATTGTGTCACAACCAGACAGACATCATTATAAACTAATTTCTGCAGTTTAAGCACCTACAACGTAAAATCAGTGTGTTAAATTAATTAATGAAGCCAAGCCTCAAAACATTTTATATGGTAGGCCAAGGAGATGTGTCGCAAGCGTTTCTGGGTTGTAAAAAAATGTAATAAGGGTTATAAATCAATTAATCAACGTATAGTGCAACGTATCTAAATGCCATGACTTTCTGTATGACGCGTATTTCTGTACTTGTATTTACATTAGTATGTAGTATACACTCAGATGTGCATATATGTAGTACTATAGTTTAAAAGCAAATATCAATCTTAATTGTCAATTAACACAATACGCCACAGTGGCTCCAAGTAAATCAATCCAAATGAAATTCTATGGAAGTAAAACTAGGTTTTGCATACAGAACAAAATAAACAGACGTCATTTTCTATACAAGCCACTTACTTATACTTCCACTTCTAAACAACTACATATTTCATATTATTATTATTTGTGTTTGTATTTTACATGCTGTTCAATTCAAGATGTGCAATGTACACACAAAAAACATGTCTAGATGCACAGCAATGCTGTATTCTGTATTGTGTGCATTGTTAGATGTGCTTACATACTTCCATTTTGTATTCAAACAAACCATCCTAGTCTTATCGTTGTGTTTGCATGTAGTTTTACCATTCCCCTACTACTTGACTATAATGCGCTAACGCTAATTGCAATCTAATAAAAACTACTTTTTCAGTAAATATGTACACTACAATATCGCATCGTAGCGTGAGTCTTTAACGCGGTGTAAGTAAATAGAAAATACACACACATGCAAAAAACCGTGACATAACTACAACGTAAATATTTAATATGTAAATGCATGCAGCTTTTTCTAAGGACACACTACACAGACACACAACCAGCATAATGGTTTGTCCCTTGTAGTAGTATTTATACATAGTATACGGGAAAGGATAAGCTGCTTTTACAAATAATGTATTCATGCTGATTATGAAAAGAAGAATAGACACAAGTCCATACTTATAATGAACTTAACTGCGTATATGCAAATACAATTACTATTCTATTTTTTGTCCCCGATTGAGTTGTGGTATGAGTGCACACTTCTGATTCAGACACCAACATGAATGCAATGCAAGATCTTTGAAACTTTAAATGAATTTGGTTAATTTACTGCACTACTTTTTCATCCAAGCATATTATTCCCAAGGACAAACACCACCATTATAAATATTACATAGTGGAATACTATACTAACCTATTCATTCAAAAACGATCCCATTCAGAACAGAAATGCTATTCAGCACTGTTTCAAAATAAGGAATGGAATTTGTCCCTATCTCAATAAATTAAGACAACTTCCAGTGTCCCTTGTGTAATTCTCAGTAAAATTCCTTACCAAAATCGTACATTATTTGCACAACGGCACATTTCATGGTGTTCGTATAATCATCACATTCCTTGTGATTTATTGTACGATTTAGTTTCAGTACTATGTAAATGCATTATGATAATTATAAAATATTCTAAAGCTTATTATAGCCTACTTAAGTTTACAGAACATAAATACTCTTCAGCATCACTGAATTCTACATGATCCTTTTAACAAGACCCTTTTAATCGCCTAAAACTTTACTTTGCATACCACAACAGAAAATTGAATAGTTCTACCTACATTATACATAGTACCACTACAGTTAAGAAGAGATGGAGAGTGCATTGAATTGTTTATTAGTTTGTATGAGACATTAGCATTTCGGATGCAATCCAATGACACCAGCACCACCACCACACAATCAGAACAGCCAACGCATCGCAGAGAATACCTAAAGTGAATTCGAGTGACGTGTATTTGTACGTGGAATGGCATATCTCATCGTCCTGATCTTCGAAATTCAATAAGATTTTAAAGGTATAGGTTGTATGCAGAATGTAGCTATCCTTCTAACAAAACCACATCTGCAGAGTTCGACGAATGAATGATGCACAAATCGAAAAAGGGAAATGAAAATCAAATAAGGAGATGCAATGCAACGCAATTGTGTTTAGTGAATGTAGTGTATTATGTACGTACTTTGTATACACAGAGAGTGCAGTCCATTAAGATTTTGAGATTGACTCGTACAAGTACCCTGATCTGATGAAGTACTGGGATAAACGAACAGCTCATCTTTAATCTCATCTTGAGAAGATTCAGATCCTCTGTTCAGTTAAAGCCTTTTACTGTTCTTTGTTATCAAACCACTATACAACTCTCATACTCCATCCCTACTACGTTTCTCTCGCTCTGCCTGGCTATACGAAACACGGTGTAATTCCTTGTAAAGTCAAAGCCGACGTGTTGAGACGCTG
The DNA here is from genome assembly GCA_034694085.1 of Pogonognathellus longicornis. NCBI lineage: Eukaryota > Metazoa > Arthropoda > Collembola > Entomobryomorpha > Tomoceridae > Pogonognathellus > Pogonognathellus longicornis. The sequence continues at coordinate 23,427 of JAQFYB010001033.1, forward strand.
AAAATCCTTTCTGTCGAGTTATCTTGGTGGCGTCATGTATTTAGCTATAAGGAATATTATGTTAATGTAAATGCGTTGTTGTAAAGTTGTAGGAGCTGACTCAAGTCTCAAGGAGGGAAATAATATTTCATGTTAGTCATGGTCATAGTGTTCTAGACGAAAAAAGACAATACCGCTGTATTCTCAAGTAGGTATTGCGTTGTAGTTTCGTATTGCTTTGCTGCTGCTGGAAACTTACCATCAATTGTCCAGTCTCCAGTAGCCCCCCAAGCGGTCCTCACTCCAAAATGACTGATGAGGAATGGATTCTCATTCTTCCACAAGAGAAAAGGCTCTGTTGCTCCTTGATAAGACACTGAAATCCTTCCAGCTGTGTTCCATTCCACCACAAAGGTCTTCACAGTGTCTCCAACACAAATATCCGGAGTTTCGGCTTCGGCCTTATCAGGTTTTTCCTTGTTGAACCGAATGGCAGATTTTTTATTGCCCCAGCCTCCCAAGAAGATTTCCACCAAAGGGGATGCATCAGAAGAAGCACTTGGGGCTAAAGCTATGTGGGCGTCATTTGGAGCTTTCACAGAGAAAACTTGTTGAAAGTTTTTCACAGGGAAAAATTGGTACTCCAAATTATCTTGAGTATGAATGAATCCTACAAAGAAATAGTTCCAAAATTAAAGTTATTATTCAATTCAAATCGTTTATTCTCAAACACATACTCAGCCCTTTCGAGTCTACCGCAGAAGAATGATTTTTAAAACCAGAAAATTTGTTACAAAATACACATGGGTAGCTTGGAGTTATAAAATTAAATAAAAATAAAAATCAACACAAAAGTCAACTTATCAGGTACGGGATAATTATTAAGTAATAAATATTGCATTATAAACCTTACAATATGAATTCAAAAAACAATTAGCTACAATAAAATAATAAAAAGTATCATAAGTACACCTAGGAGTCATAAGTACCAAGTCAAGGTCAGAAGTCAAGGAGAACGTGAGCTTTTTATGTGCGTGCGAATATAACAGCTTTTTAAAACTACCCAGAGTATTTGCTGAATCTCGTTTTATTAAATCTCGTATTATTATCAGATAAATACTGATCTCTTTACATAATAACAATACATAATAATGTAATGAATGAATATCAGTTAGCCAACAAATATGGCTTAAATTTCTACTTTATACATAGGTATGTTATATTTGAATCCTCTGACACGGATGGATTTTGCTTTGCATTTGCCTAAAATTAATGATAGTATGAGCTGTATATGAGGGAAAGTCCAAGAGAGATAACATGCAAGAAGTTTTACAGTTATTTAGTGGCATGTGTATCATCAGGAGTACAATAGTATGTAAAGGAGCTATTTATTAGTAGTATACTATTTTTTACAGATCTATCCTTTTAAACCTTTTATGTAAATTCGACCCGCCGCCCTTCGTTTGCCGACGGATTATTCGTAGGCATCGCACTTGTTTGCTCACGATGCATTTGAGCATTACATTGCAGGGTACATAATATACTGAAAGAACATTATGCTCTTCCTTCGTTTACCTTGCAGGGACATTTACAACTTGATTCGAAGGAAACACCCACCTTTAGTACTGAAAAGGTCGCATTTGATTCCTTTTCTATTATCAATACAAAAAATACATCACACCTTTGATTTCATCTGAGAACTGAATGTATACACAGTTCAAATTCACGACATCGTTGAAAGTTGAAGGAAGCAAACATTTTTTGTCTCTTCGTTACTCTTTACCCAGAAATCCATCCCTTTAACAAAAGTTTCTCACGCAATGTGCATAATATAATAGTAACTAAATCTTCTACGCCTCTACAACATTAAAATTCATTTCCATTTTCTTATTGCTTATGCGTACTGCAAAATATAAACTTGTACAAGTTTTTTGTTATTATGGTATGGTAGCATAACTTAATTTTGACCATGTCTATCTGTCTGCACATAATTTTTCTACAACACTCTCCAATAATTTTTATGTTAAAAGTAAATGTTTATTTTCCTAACTATGCATTTTTATTGTCAAAGTGTAGTCATATCTGTATAGGCTTAATTGCCCGCAGCTTTTTGATTCAATCAACAATTTTAACTAGACAGACAACAAACAGATATTTTTTCCCAAAGTCCACCAGTATGTAATACTGTACTACACATATGTGAAAATAATTTAAAGGAAAATGATGAGCTATTACTGCTTGAAGCCTGTCCTACATGAATTATGCTGTGGTTTACATTTTCACATCTGTCTATCAGTCATTCTGCTTAGAGTCTTTCTTAAAGACATTTAGCCTTTAATCCCATCTTTGAAATTACTACAAGACGCAATTAACACAGAGATTTCACAGTGAACGAATATCACATCATCATTTTGATCATCATCATCACACTTTCCATCACCATACTCCTGCCTATAGTCATCATCACATCGTAAATGATAACGAAACTTGTTTTCTCGCCACCACAAGTACAGATTGACAGATAAAGACACGCTCTTATGATTCACTTCGACTTTAGTTTAGTCACTCACTCCTCAAAAGTCAACGTGAAATCATTTTAAGCACTAATAAAATCTGATGAAATCATAACACTCGAACAATCCACAAGAGAATTATAGTCATTTATGTATCTCAGAGAGCCAAAGCCGTGATTTCATTAAATTACACGTGGATACTGCAAAGTAGCAAATTCCTGAATAAATACACTGGGAGTAATAAGAGTAAGCAAAGCTGACGAGTGAAATAAGTAAAGTAGGTTGAAATCCGACGAGTGAGTCATTTGATATCTCGAATTTACAATGTATGTGATTTTCCTTTGCTTATTGCTAGTAGTTCATAGTACATTTGAAAAACAGACGTGCTCTGATTTTGTAAAACATTACATTGCAATTTCGACTGCTATAACTATCATTTACACGTAAGAATAAATAGCTATGTGCATACAATGGATAATCGAGTATAGTATAATAGTACTAGTGCATATAACAGTAGTAGTGTCACGGTGACCTGGCCTGGAATGAATAGAATCTCATTCAATTCCATTTTGTAATGTAGTGCATGCACTGTCTGATTTGTTTATAACCAAAATTTACACGAATGCACCAACACACAACAATATAAAATGTAATGAACTGGCTTCTCGTGTATTCTTTGTGCAAAGCCAACTGTAAAGTTGCATTGACATGGAGCTACTGCTCATTCATCAAAACGTGAAAGATTATATCAATTAATTGGAATCTGCTAAAGTCCATTATGCACAACAAGTGTTCTAGTAATTAACAAAACTACTTTAACAACTAGCCTTTATCTATAGTTACTAACTGCTTTGTTCAGTTTAGCTTAAGCGAATTCCGCTGTACTACTACTCCTACTGTACACAAAACAAAAATTAAAAGCTCCAATAAATCGATCCTTTTAGGTCGTCCTGAGAAATTTATAGCGTTGTACTCGAATTAATTTGTACACTAATGTACATGAATTTATTTCGAGTTCAAAGAGATATTTACTGTATTTATCAATTGCTTCTGACCTTTTATGTTCGATAATTGCTAACTACTACTAGTACTTGAAAACTCCATCATTTATATAATGTAGGTATTTGTATCAATTTAAAATGTCTTTCATGTTTCAATGGTTTATACCTAATACATAGTCCAAGATTTTTGTCTTGTAGTATATAGCAGTACAACACTACCATCTCAATCTTTTTCCCCATTTTGGTTATAATCTATGAGTAGGAAATCTTCATGCTCCATTCCTTGCTAAAAGTTACATAGAAATTCTTCATTCGCACTCCTACATCAATTTTACAGGTGTGTTTTCTACTTAAAACGTTATAAATGCATTTTAGGATTTTCTGTTTAAATTTATTCGACAACACTGTAGCACTATATTTAAAAGTTATGTATGTATGTACTACTCATCTTGAAACGCAAACTCTGCTGGAGTTCATTGAATCTGCAACCTCAGGAATTCACCCTATATTTAAAATGCACTCAATTTTTACGAGTGTATTGTAAAGGGAAGACAAGAAGACAGTGATGCAGCTGCAGGCAAGAATTATCTTATTCTTCGATGCAGTTCTTGTACATGGCAAGAAAAATTATTTGCAGCTTCGCTTCACAACGCATACCTAATAGCAAATACCATTGAACATACTTTATTATTACATACACGCCTACAAAATCTAATCTATCTATAACTTACAACTCTCGTAGTATTCCTCGTACAAAGACAACTGCACTATACAACTACTTACCTACACTACTGCACCATGCACATATCCACGGACTTACTACTAGTAAGTAGTTGTAGCTTTAGTTTTACAACCATGAAAGTACACACTGCACAATTACATTACACTTGCCATTTTTCACATGACGGCACTCATTCCTTCATTTACAACCATCCAACTATGCATTTGCAATTTACAATAGAACGGCAGAGCCAGGTAGGCGTTTTATGGGAAGAATGCGAATAATGGTGGGATGAGTTGACGATGATTCATCAAGCCAACATAATTAACTTGATTTGGTTCTATTCTACTAGTCCTTAGACTCTTTGCTGCTTTAATATCAACGTTTATTTGTACAAAGTATACACGCTCAAACTATACAAAAATTGCTGCAGTCTGTACATGCAGGTGCGGTGGATATATAGGTGAACTAATCAAATAGCACATGCACCTCATGCCGGCAGCATTTCTTCTGAGTCAGAATTTTTCTATACAATATACTTACAAAGAGACAAGACTGCATGATACAATCAACTGACTCTGTATACTTATAAGAATGATGCTTTATAAATACATACTGTGGATACAGCAAATTATTATTCTCACATTCAGTTATTCTGGTATAATTTTGAATTTATACTGCTATCTGCATGTGTATTATCTGTAAAATGGGTGTCTATGTGTTACTTGTACCGCTGCTATTGCTATGTACGTAATCGTACTGTAAATCTATATGTATAGATAGTTCCATGTAATTATATGCAGTTGTGGAACAACTGCAGTTCCCATTTCATACTAAATAATAACGCTGCGGTTTTTCTAGCAAAGTATATTAGTAGTAGCACCACTAGCACCATTGTCCCAAATGTAAATTACGAACTTGGAAAAAGTATGTCTTCTTCAATTACTATTTCAATTCGATTAACATTATGTTGTAAATTATCCATGTCAACCCTACAAAATCACACTGCGAATCATGAGCAAAGAGAACTGTATTCGTTTAAAACTATCCTTCGACAGGATTATTTGCTTAGCCATTTTCATTGCTCTACTTTCAGACAAATAAATATTGTCACTGTAATAAGTAATGTGTTTATTTATCATGCTGTATCTTTTACAAACATGGCGTATTGTATGGTGTCCATTACAATGTACACTGTACAATTTTACGCATGCAATTTTTATATAGGTTTATATACCACGAAGCGAACTGTAAAATTCATGCATCTGCACATTGCACATTGCAATTCTGTGCAATTCTCTGCGGGATGTGCTTTATACGAATATGTCAAACGTTATATTGAATTTGCACACCGCATTTTCAACTTGGTTTATGTATAACGTTAATATGTTTGAATGGACAAGCTGATTACATAAACCATTCTCTCACTATTTCTAAATGCATTCATTGCCATTTATCTGTAAGGCAACACGAATGAGACAAATATAGGGTGTGCAGACTTGTGTAGCAGAAATGAAATGAGTTTCAACTACATGGCTAATACTCGTTGCTTTCACACTACATAGGCAAGTTCTGCTTTGTTTCGTTCGGCATTCTTCTTCTATCACTTTGCTGCATGCAGCTGTCTCGTCTCTCTTTTTAGCATAAATACAAATAGTACACCCCATTGATAGCGAACATTTTCTTTGTATCACTCGTTATCACATATTATAATCATCTATTATAGTATACTCCAATCCTGTCCGATATCCATACACGAGAATTTACTAACCCTATATGTAAATCTACATAAGATTTCTCTAAAAGTAAACCATTCACGAAGAAGATTCTAAATACCTACACTAAGTAAGAAAAATTTGCTTGAGATGAAAACAGACACGAAGACACGACTTTTTGAACATGTACAACCAATTCGTACTGGATAATACTAGTAGTGTACTTTGCAGAGTGAACTTTAATGCAAAACCGCAATAAATGTTCTCTTGTGTACTACTACTATAATATTATTACACACACGTACACTAGGAGGCATGAAAAGCAGGTACTACATTAATACAAGCAGACTGTGTCTGCGTGCTATACTTGATGTAAGAAAGGTATACTCCGATAAGTAAGTATCACATACAAGTCCAACTACGACACGATCAATGACACTCCCAATTTCAAAGATAAGACTAAGAAATGCTCATCGTGTGTTTAGGTTGGCTGTGTCTGACTTGATAGTTTGTGAGTCAGTAACCGAACCACTATTCATACATAAACTACGTATGTACTTGCGCTGCTATGCTGATAGTGCAAGCCGCAAATCACACAAATCAAAATATACATTGTGTAGTGTGGAACATTCATCTTAACTGAAAAGGAGACGCTTCAATGTTTAGTTCAATGAAATATTAGATATCTACTGCTAGCTAACCTTTGAAAATACGTCAAACATTTCTAAGTGCAATCGACCGCATTTCTATTGCTTCAAGTACAAGTAGTAGTAGTACCAGTACCAGCAGTAGTTTTCTTGTAGTACATCCACACGCGGATTAAATTATGATTGCATCGTGTGGCTTTTAAAACATTTCAGTCGAGATTTGGCCAACAGTACAAATATGAACCGAAGTCAAGCCAAGACATTTTTTATCTCCACACTCCTCCTAACCATATCCTTGCTAACTACATACTAATAGTCTGCTACTAGAATACTGCTACTAAGTACTACACATCTTCCATATATGAATAATATTCTCTGAATATAGAAAATACTAAGTACTTAGGAGTCATATTGTCGTAGTAAGTGAAAAAGGAAGGTCGACATAGATCCCTGTATACCTACCTATCTCTGTACGAGTCAAAGTTTCTTGCAAATGTAGAAATAGTTGTAGGCAAAAGGCAGAGCATGAAAAAGATTTTGCGACGAGAAGCTGTGAATGTAATGTAGTGTAACGTAACGCAAAGTAACACACCAACAGAGTTCGGCTATTCTAAATTCGCAATGAAAGCCAAGTCGTTCGTAGTCGTCGTCTTTTTCGACTTGGACTTGAACTCTGTGCTGAATTTCTCCCTCTCTCTTTCTATGTACTCTAAATAGAGTAGAGTATAGGATTCTACACTAGTAGACTTTTGGTGGACTGGAAGTGATTTCTTTCGACGTCCTTTGGACTTGCAGTCTAAAAAGTTCATGCACCGACTCAAATAAATTATAACCTTAAGCATTAATGTATTTCGCAAAGTTTATATTTATATCTGTACAAACATATTATTATAACATGCCTTTTCCACACATATAAGTAGTAGACACAGATTCACAATACATCTCTGCAATATTTATTTACACCATAAGACTAACCTAGCTAAAACTAAATGTGTCTTTAAATCACTTGTGTGCTTAAGTGCTATACACAGTATACTATATGATGTATCTCTATATCTGTACATTATATTTATGTCATATACCTATGGGGGTGTTGTACACTGGCAGTACCTACTAGCACAGATAATAGTAGTGTAGTAGTGGTAGTATTACTAGTAATAGAAGTAGCAAGTTGTATTTTATTTCAAGTTGGTTTGGTTGGCATATATTACTAGAATCGTGAGTATAGATAGGAGAGTGCAAAGAGAAGAATTGTAGGTATGTGAGTTGATAGTTGAACTTAAGTTAATGTTGAACTCACCAGGCATTTTGACGTCAGGCTCCGTTGACTCTTTCGACTCACGATGAGAATAAGAACAGGACAATGTCGACGACGACAACGACAACGATTATAGGCAGAGAGACGAAACTTTTAAGCAGAAAAAAACGGAGACGTGTTTCGCAATGAATTTAATTTAATGTTTTAGAAGCGACGCGACAGACGGACTGTGAGAGACTAGCGCACTGTGGAACAAGACCGGCACACAGCAGTACAAAACCAATAGATTTAATGTGTAGTTATAGCTCTATGTAGCGAGTAGCAGTCAAAATAGAGCGATTCAACTCGAGCTTTCTAGCGGCAGAAGACTTCTAGATGGTTTCGTGGTGGTTTTAATGGTCAGATTGGACTAGAGCCAATGTACGATTATCAACCGATGGAATGTGGTAGCAATTCTACAAATTGTAATTACTTCGAAAATTTCAGGATGGACGACGAATTCTGGAAGAAAAAAAAATCACGGTGAGCTTGATACAGCGACTGTGGAACACAGAAGATGTCTTAAAATCCAAACCGGGTAAATATGGCAAGCTGCGAAGTAAAAGTAAGAGAATAAAATAAAGACGAGCTTTGCATTTATATGTGTGTGTACAGTTAAAACACTATCATTATACCCTCTACATGTATTTTCTGGATATATTTGTCTTTTCAACACATGTACCACCTACATATTGTACATACTTACATTTAGGTATACATACATGCTAGTATAAGATATAAAGAAACAGATATACTTACGATTGCAAAAGATTAGTCAGATGAACGTGTGTGTGTGTGTGTGAGGTTTAGTTGTCTTTATGGTGTAAGTTAAAGTTCCACTTGGAAGCAGTGTAGAAACAGGCTGGGCTTTTACTACTTACTTACTTGGATGCTACGGGAAGCAGATGTGGAAGAGAATGGATATTCCTGTAGGAGGATCTCTCTCTCTCCCTCTCTGTGTTCTTCACTTAGTAATGTTATGCAAGAATGATGCTACAGGCTAAAGTCAAGTCAATGAGTCGTTTATGAGGTTTTAGTGTGGAGTAGGGATTGTATGTGTAGGATGTGAAGAAAAGAAAAGATAGTAGTGGGAAGCTGAATTCAACTGGTACGGTGCGGTTCTACACGAATTCGACTCAACAGATTATTACCAAAAGAACTGGAAATATTTCTAATAAATATTTTCTGGTCCAACTTTAAACATGCGAAGCAGAGTAGGTACTACGTTGGTAGTATGGACAAGATTGTATGTGGGATTTGTTCTGAGTGAGTCGGTGGATTGGATGAATACTCAAATGTGTAACCTCAAAAAGAGATTTACATAATAATGTAATAGGATGATGAATGAAATCTCGTGAATAATAAATGTATATACAGAATTAAATGTACTGTAGTATAGTAAGTAAGTAGCAAGTTGAAAAGTGGATATAAATGTAATTATATCGATGAATAATGAAGAGTCAAAGCACAAATAAGATAATCTGGATGTTTGTATATCCACACAAGCAGATATTATGATTAGTCACTGTTTTGCACTGTAGTCGTATTCATTACTGAACATGCAATCGACTTTTTGTTGATTATTTGCAGGATTTTCCTCAGTATAAAATTTATGTTAGGGAAATAAGCACAGATGGGTCATGAAGTAGAGCGAATGTGTTTTATCTCACAATTTCCTATTAGTTTTTAGCTGGACCAGCCAATGGCTCTATTTTATATGTACCTAAATGGTCACATGCAAAAGACGTTGTACAAATAGGTATACCTAAGGTATAATATTATAGTTTAGCTGGTATTACTACTATGTAGAGTATGGTACATGTTCATAGACTCATAATATTAACGTTTCTGACGTGTGTGAATTTACTACACTACAGGTATAGCTAGTGCATAATTTGTAGTAGTAGTAGTAGTAGGAGTATATTTTATAGGAGTCTGTGCAATCTACTACGCTACGTCTGCATGGAAAGTGTTGAGAGAATGAAGTGAACGTGTAGTAAGTGTACTACGTTGGTTGGGAATGGGTTTAAGAACACTGTCATGGTCACGCTATATATAGTTTTCTTAAAAATCGGACTGAGAACACAAATGGAATGCGTTTTCCTTTTCTTGAGTCATCTGAAGAACACATCACCAAGAACTAGCTTTATTTGTAGAAAAGCATGGCAGCATTGCAGCGCAGTATCAATCCTTTGAATCAGACTTGAACTTTATTATTCCTTTTCTCCTCTTGCACTTGATACGTACAACAACCAAAGATACTTTAAGTTTTGTTGTACCACGGCAGTATCAGCAGGAGTGTTGGCATTGCATCAGTGCATTATGTTTAGCTGCTAACAAACACAGTTCACTTTAACAAACCGGAGGAGACTCCATCTGCATCCATTCCAGTATACATTGTACATGCAGCCGGCTTTTGGTCGTTGTGTCATGTATGCATCTTGTACACTTACACTAGTACAACTAATACAACACACTGGTAAAGATACACTCATATTGTAGTGTGGGGTAGAGGCAATGTACTTGAGCTGTGAACAGACCATAGACATTTGCTACGTGTATCCATAATCCAACTGCTGCATAGTATACCTAAAGATGCAGTGTAGTAATATTTCTGTCTGTGAGTAACTCTGACTTTTACAGAATTTTAGTCGCCTTAAGCTAAAACTTAACTACACAGATGTACTTTACCATTTATTACGTCTATACTCATGTATTCGGTTGTATTTGTATAGCTTTTATTTGTCTATATGCTGTGCATCTGTATACTCGTGCATACAATTTACTCTCATACATTCTACCATAGAATAGAGTGATGTCAGTAAATAATGCGGTTACCTATATACTACTAGGTACATAAACACAAAATGTATATGAACTTTAAATGAAGGTTTCCAAGAGATATTGGATGTATGTCGATAAGGAATCCTTGACGGATATTGTTGAATACATTTTCTATTTCATTTTTGTAGTTTTTGTATATATCTGTATATTGACAGGACAAAAAGGAAGGTGAGTTTTATTGTATTTTTTTAATACAACATTTTTATAAAAGTATGGGATGTAGGTATACAAAGAAGAGGGCAAACATGTTCAAGCGCAGCACGACGACCAGACTCAATGCACTCCACACAAAATATGCCGGCCGGCATTTTCCACTCGAGGATGCCGGTTGTATGCTCCAATGTTGCTTTAAACCACCTCCTCGTTGCGCCGTTGTTGTATATATACAAGTTGTAAGTCTTGTAAGTAGTAGGTACGTGATTCCCTAAGGATTTACATGAGCTCTTTTACATACAAGTAAATATTTAGATACCGTATATCCAAACGTATACTTATGTGAGAATTACCTTCACGTAAACTCATACATTTTTTGATAGCAGAGTTTGAATAGACATAGTAGGAGTACAACATGCTTTGCTCTACTATAGACATCTCCGTGTTTAAATAATAAGAGCTTTGAGTATTACATTGTATTGTACTGGTGAGTAACAATCCAGTGGTGTGATGTCAGAATGATGCTAATATTTGTCAGATTAAAGTCATACCTCAAAGGAACAATTTGCGAATTACTTTAACTATGTGTGATATGCATGCAAATTAGGTTCACCCGCTACAGTCTTCAAGTTCATGATCAAACAATGGCAGGGTAACAGAAGGAATACGAGACTATACCTGGATATAAATGGCTATGCACGAAAGCAGCGAAGCGAAACGCTTTCGTAGGGGTCTGAGTACACAATTTGGCTGTATACAATGTATGTATATGTACATCCTTGCTTTTATACGTTGGATCTGTTGCTCGTTGTATTACACATTTATTTAGCGTTTCATTACTTTATAATGCTAAGGTGTATCTAATGGATATTTTTTCCAAACCAAGAGCAAAGATTTAAAACGAAAAAAGATGTGAGGATAATTGTGGAAACGACAAGACTCACTATTTTAAGTTCAGCTAACAACAACGGACACATTTAGGCTTTGTGAGTAGGAGGATGTCATCGTGGAATAACACCGAAGAATTTCGACAACAATGCTCAAACATAGTTAGACACCTATAGTCTACCTACTTAAGTTACTATAGCTGTTGTACTCTTTACAAGCAACACAACGACCCTCTGAAATGTTAGCTCGACAGATGCGAATACGAAATGCTAAACAATGGCAGCAATAACGAACAAGCTGCCTCCAACTTTTGTGAACATTTCTTAAAGCAATCATATAGGTGGCAAAACTAGTGCGGTATATCATTGTTAGTCTTATTCAATCGTTCGACAGTTCTAGGATCTGACATTTCCTTTTGCTAACTAACCAAAGTAACTATTCATTTTCAGAAGGTCATAGATATGAAGTAGTATTATGTACTGACACATCTTTTTTGTACCTAAACAACAGCATTGTGTGAACATAAACAATATAGTAAAAGATATTGTATGGATCGAAGATATAGAGCAGAATTATTTTAAATGCAAATGGTACTGACGAGACATTATAAGGAACATATTCAGAGGACTATACAATATTAGGTATATCTGTGTAGTGGTAGAATAAACCATAAACTGCAAGTGGTAAGGGCAATAATACTTTTACGCTATGCACATCTATGAGAATATTTCAAGAATATTATTCAAGTTGTCTCATTTAAAAATTCAGAAAATATATGAACTGTAAGAAAAACTCTGACTCTTCAGTATATATTATATAGGTTCATTATTATTGCAAGTTATATCTGCTATTACATAAATGCACCTTTAAATAATTCTTAAATAATTAATTGCCATGCTAAATACCTATATTATTATTATAAAGTATCTTGTCAAGCAAAATTTATTTTTCTTTGGCTACGGGTATACCTAATACCTACCCTAAACTATTCGTTTGTGTAGAGTGATGTGACGACTGTTTTCTATTGTTGCAATATAAGCGAACTTTTGTGCCAAGTGATAATCTGAGTATTAGAACTTCCAAAGGGTATGGTAATGTAATGTGTAGGATTGGCTGTTGAATTTGTAAGAGGGGATTCGGAACAATAAAAAAGAGTTCCATGTAGTGAGAAGAGTTGCTTTGAGCATTTGCACATTTTTGAATACATGAAAAAGACGACTGAACTGAATGTGAGGATTAAAGAGCATTGCAAAAACTCAAGTTTTGTGTACAACCACGTCCATACAATACATGAGTCGGCGAGAGGAATCGTACACAAAAAACAAGGCACTTCACCTAAAGGGTGAATTATTTGACAGAACAGAACACATCAGACAGAAATAAGGGAGAGGAGGTTAGCATTGCAAATGCAATGTAAATACAGGGAGGTTACGGGTGGCTAACTTTGCATCCCGGAGAGTTGACGTTTTTTCGCTTTTTACTGTACTTTATTCTGTTCCGTTGGGCATTTGCCATTTTACAACGTTTCAGTCGAATCTGACTCTTTTATCAAGTCTCGTGAGTCTCGACCCTTTGCATTTCCTTTAATGTAAGTGCGTTCAAAGCTCACTATATACAAAAGTCATGCTTGGCTTCCTTTTTCGCTATCTGTATTTTCTGAAATTGAACTCTTCAGTACGTAGGTTCTGCATAATAATAATGTTGACTATAATACCTATACTCCCACAAACAAAATTAAATACAAACTATAGTAGCAAATTTACATGACTTATATAAATAGTGATAACACATGACATGGCCAGTATTTCAAAAATTGGTAAACTACAGTAACTAACAATGTAATGATTGGTAAATGATATACACTTAGCTGATCGTACATGTCTAATTAGTTGCGTGACATGTGTATTATTGTGAATAATATTCGTGGATAGATAATAAGCAGCTTTGGATGACAGATGACAGCATAACTTAACGTCTACAGCCCTGTATAGCACCTTTAATACAACATAAATACTTACTAATGCACTCTCACAACAAAATAATTAGATACATCATCTTTTTGTTGTACAAGCGAATAACAACGTGTGAGTGTGACTCATTCATTCTTTCATCATCCTATCATTATTTCATCTCTGTGTCACTGTTTTCTCTTCGCATTGTATCCACACAAATTAAAATACATTGAGGCAAACGCCATTTTAATGTCAAGTTACTCACCCCACACATGTTTAACTTTTCCTATGTCACACCACCCCAGCATATAGCAGTAGCTTTTCAACTGAGGGAATACTTCACTCTTAATAATTATACTACAACTACAGCCTTTCCTATTATTTATACTCCTACAATACAACTCTCATGCATAAATAAGTTGCATACAAGTTATTGCATACGCTCATTTAATCTATATACCTATTAGTGCTATTGCACATATTATCTTTGCACTCATCTTTTTAAAACTTTACACTTTATGGTATGTATGTGTGTAGTAAATAAATATAGTCTATACACCGATATGTACCGCCATAACAATCTGATGACATAAATATGGAGTTACAGAAGTAGGGATGTATGGATATATTATATGGAGTCATTAAATCTGGTGCCCTAGTGTTATGTTTGAATTAAATCTGCTTGTAGTATGTATAATGTCAGACTAACTGGATATTTGTGGGTTGAGTACTAAACCCGCATCACAAGACACTGAAGTATTACTACATTGATATTTGTGTACGTGTAGTGATAATCCCAATAATGCTATCGCAATAATAAGGATCCGAATCCCATAAGCTCATCACTATCGTAAAAGAGATCATTCATGGAGTTACACAATTCACATGGAACACAATGTACATAAAGCTGTTGAGAATAACATAATGTGATCAAGTGATGACTGATGACTAATAGATAGCTGATTTGGCTTGAAGACTTTCGTTTAGAAATTATGGGGATAAAATATCAATCACGACCACGTCTGTACATTCGTCTGTGAAAGTGACGCCTTGTCATTAAAGACCCGGTTCTATATCTCCAAGGTTGCAAATTAAGCCTGAAATCACTGCTTAAAAATTGAATCGGGAAT
>JAQFYB010001034.1:0-38262 GCA_034694085.1 Pogonognathellus longicornis
TCGTATCGACAACGTATCGTATCGACAACGTATCGTATCGATAAACGCTTTCCGATGCATCGATTTACAGCACTAGTTAATACGATCTTTGGATCGCTACAGGAAGTATTTTTAATTGCTTTTGGGTTTATAAATAGCAGTCACATTCCAGAAATCAAGTAAATGCATACCAAGGGTGAATGCGAGCATGTAAAAAGGAGATAGTTAGGTACGTCATGTCTATTAATTTAAGTGAGTGTATGCTTTAATATTCACTACAAATAAAAAATGTCCTGAAAATACGATGGAAAATATTCATGGTAGCCTACATTAAATTATTTTATTGTTTTCTTCCACAAAACAATTGGATTTTGTCATTTAGCACTAGCTGCACCTACCATTCTGTATATAGCACAGCCAGTACACAATATGCAGAATACCTATAGGTACTTTCAATTATTACTCCAACATTACATGTGTTAAGTGACACACTACATAACGATCATATAATTCACACAACATTTCTTTGTATGAAAATTTTAGCTTTCAGTTTTACTTTTTCAACTTTCCCAGTAAGTACATAACCCTAAACACATCTGAATATTAACCTTTTCCGATTTAACTTAAGAAAAATAATGTTTGTGCTGTTGCTAATAATCACCTCCACATTGACTCAAATTGAAGGTAATTTCACATTTAAAATATTAAGGACTATGGTAAAATATTTTCATTTTTAGGCATACTTGCGCTTATAGGTATTCTTCCAATAGGTTTTAAGAAAAATAAACAATATTTAGAAAAAACATTGAAATGGGTTAAGTAATAATTTCTATTATTAAAAAAGGTGCTTTAAGTTAATTATTTGTATGATGACGCAAAAAATTAATAAAACAAATGGTCTGTGAAGGATTGAAATGCTTTCAATGTAAATATTCTCCGGACATTATGGGACACCAGGGAGGATGCAAGGATGAGATTTCAATGCAGAAATATCTGGCTGAGTGTAAACCTCCAAGTAGTCCAAGTAGTCCTATAAATCCAAGTAAGGAATACTACATATTTACTCTAAAGTTTTTTGAATATATTTGTATTCATGTATATTCTGTATACCGAGGTTAATTACATTTTCCCCTGGTTTTTGAATAACCGAAGCAAATCACGGGGCCACCACATCTAATAGTAAACATCACTCCAGTAACAATCCTCACAGCAAACCTGCTCATGTCACTTCAGTCGCTACTGTTAAGCACTCATCACCACCAGCAAATGTAACAGGTTCTTATCTTGGACATTTGTATTGTTTTACTCAAACAAGCATGTTAAATGGACATTTATTAATCGAGTTTGGATGCGGTCCTTCGAAAATACCTGTTGATTTACACAATACCTGCGACAAAATAGTCGATAAAAATTCAAGTTCTCTAAATGTAACTCAAGCAAAGATTTGTTACTGCGGAGATGGAGACGGCTGTAACGGAAAACTTCGTGGTGAACATCAGGAAGTGGGGTTTTACTTACAAAGTTCAAACTCCTCAAAACCTCTCCTTAACGATAACGAGAACAAAACACAAGAAATGCATGGAAATAATGATTTTAATATTAATAATACTTCAGACACGATACCAACATTGCAAAAGAATCAAACTATTCATATAGATGATTCCAACCCTAAAAATAGCCCTAAAATCACTCCAGGTGAACTTATGGAAACACCTGAAATATCGAAAAGAAAAGAAATCTCTAATGTTCTTATAGAACCTCCCCAAATGTCAAAAGCTGTTGAAAAATCCAAGGCATCTGGGGTGTGTGTCTTTGTATTGATGACAATATCTTTATCTGTTTACATCAACTCTAAATCTGTAATGTAAAACATGCTTAGATATATGCTGTTGGGATATCTTTTGTAAATGATTCACGTAGATGTATACACAAATCATGCAATTTTTTGATAAAATAACCTATTTTTTCCAATTTCGGAGGGGCAATTGTCCCCTTTGGCCCTACCTAAATACAGCCTTGACACAAATACATATTATACTCAAACTTTACAACACACCTGAGCCAAGACAGTATTCGCCGTGCTTCAATTTCAAATTTTGTTTAACAAGTGTATAAAGTAATACAAACTATATAAGCGGGTTAGGATGAGGATTATTTTACTATTTTTGATTACAAACAGCTCAATTTTTATTTTTCGGAAATACTTTACCACGCTTAATATGCATACAATTTTAACGCTAAGCTTATCGCATTTAGTTATAAGATTCTTCATTGAAATAAAGTAATCACACGATGTAATCCTTTCCTGAAACGAACTTAATTTAATTAGTTCTATGTAGGTACTACAAAATTCTTAACATACAATGCAATGAAAATATTGATCTTTACAGACATACATACAAATCAGCATACAGCATAATGGATTTTAGTATTAAATGTAAATATTTGTGGCTACTGGATCTTCTACTATGATAATAACATTGCATATTATGCAAATTAGCAAAATCCTTGACAAGTATATCTGCGAATTTAATGTTGAATTGACACGTTGACATTGACATTAACTTCTGCAACAAGTAGCATCTCATAATGTATAGTCCCCTATGAATATGAGATTTTTTATTGTTTCACGCAGGCTTTATCTGAAGAATAATTAAAACCTTTAGTATAAACAAGTAGACACATTGTTGGTGTTAACGCTGAACACGCATACCTAGCCAGGTATTTAATTAATGCACATATACGGCAAAGGATTGAACAAACCTGCCATCCACTAGAAGCACACAGTGGATTGCCATTGCCACTACAATGCTACCACAACATCTATACTACTAGAGTACGTGACAATTTGTTTAACCTGCGGCTTTAGGTTGTTGTAGGAAAAACTTGAGTGTAGTTACTACTACACGTAATAATGCAACGATGTGTGTGTACGTTTAACATTGAATGCGAATTCAACCTGTTTTTCATACAGATGATACTCGGAGACCGGTTTGCAAGTGAGCAACACGTTTATTAAATGTGACCTTATCATGAAAAGTTGATGTATATTCATATTGGGTAGCTATCTGTACATGTCAATTTTTATGGTAGCGTGGTCGTTGTAGGTACAGTAGTCGTAGTAAGGTTTAAGGTAGTAATGGTCTGAAGAATGTATCACAGTAGGTAATACTGCCTTAGTCTCAGTTGAATTGATATTTTTTGCTCGCCATTATATAGTTAATAGAAAGATAGGTCATTTCTCATACCTTTATTACGCAAGCAATCGGATTCGTCTTACTTACCAACATTCACATCATTCCATCCTGTGTCTCAGCATAGTTTGCTTTGCCATTTGCAGTCCTATACAAAGAGAGAACTATAATTTGCAATGCAAAACTAGTAGTGGTGGTTATAGCCGTATTTATAACTAAGTAAGCATTTTAAACTGTCTTCAAAAATGAATATTATATTATTGTGTTAATAAGAGTGAGAGACAGTTTGGAAAAATGTCATCTACCGTAACAGGAATAGTGGAAGGAGAACCAGGGGAGGGTGCAACAGAAACTCTTAGAAATCCTGAACCCTTTCTCCACCCCAAAAACGACATTAGACAAGAAGAGGGGTCCAAAGATTCTGTGGTGCTACCAGAAATTGTTAAAGAAAACAGTGATGCTCCAGTTTTGCCCATTCTTCAAAGTGAGAAAACTTTAGCTGTTGTAAACAGTGGTGGCGAAAATATCACGGGTATAGAAAATGGAAACTACAATAATCATGTCGAAGAAATTAAAATTGATGACGAAGTGTCGCCAATCGAAAATCCAAAGAAAGTCAATTTCATACAAAAATATATTAGTGAGAAATTGGAAGGGCTGTCCAGAAGACAGATTTCCATTCTCATTGTCTTTGCATTTGTGGAATTGTTTGCAGCTGCCTGCATTGCGATTCAGGCTCCATTTTTTCCCAAAGAGGTTATACATACAGTTTTATTATATATTGCAGTATAAGCAATTAATTGTTTAATCAATTCCTATTGCGCTATCCTTTTCCTCATTAACACTTAAGGGATAGTGTGAAAAATGTATGTATTTTTATGCCAATTTTATCTAATTCTTTCTCGTGGTTCTTTCTATAGGCAATCAAAAAAGGAGCTTCTGCCACAGCTTCCGGCTTCGTGTTTGGAGTTTTCGAGCTTGTTGTTTTTATCTCATCCCCTATTTATGGCTACAATGTAACCTTAATAAATAAATAATTCAATCTCAATACTTACATTATATAAAGCAATAATATAACATAAAGTATGCTTTTAAAAAATATGAAAATGTATTTTTTTGCAGATGAAGAGATGGAATCCAAAAGTTGTATTTAATTATGGAATTTATGTTACTGGGTTCAGTTGTATAATATTTGGGTATGCGACATTATTATAACTTACATACTTAGCTTTTAATATTTAGTCCTGTTAAGAACGTATTTTATAAACCATGAATCTACTTTAAAATTGTATTATAATAATTCATTTTAATTTATTTTCATACAAAAAGACATTTTTAATTAAGGTCACCGGAAATGTTTTGTTTTAATTCAAATACAGATTCATAATCCAGTAAATTGAGTAAATGCATGTACTAGCTAGATACTCCGAGTAATAGAGATCTATGATTTTTTGTAATTCTCATTTCAATATTCAGAGCAATATCAATTTTGTGAGTTTTGTATTGCAGGTTTCTAAATTACATTAGCAGTCCACACTGGTTTATTTTTACATCAATGCTGGTACGCATAACAGAAGCTCTGGGTGATGCTGCTTTTGTTACGGCTTCCTTTACAATAATTGCTTTAGAGTTTCCAAATTCTGTTGCAACTACTTTTGTGAGTTTTTATATCTTTTGATTAACTAAAATGTCAACTTCAGCTTACTATGGATGGAATAACCTTACTAAGGCAAAATCTCTTTATTATAAAAAATTCAGGCCACAATGGAAACATTTTATGGAGTTGGGGCAATCATGGGTAAGTAAGAATATTAATGATCTGTCTATGAATAAAGTAATTAAAATGAGAAATTTTTGACCTAAATGGGTTATTTTCTTTTAAACGTAGGTCCTATTCTTGGAGGAGTCTTATACGATGTAATAAAAAAATTCGCATGAAAAGCCATACGAAGAAGAAATTTTTATTAAGTTATCACTGGAAGTCACTTTTTTCTGTATTTTTCAAATGTCAATTTTAGATCGGAGGTTACACAGTTCCATTCATTTTGATGGGGACTGGACTTTTTGCAACGGCTGCTGCAGCTCACTATGTTCTCCCGAATATAGAAAGTTCTACTCCAGATGTGACGCAACAAAGTCAACAGGTCAAAAGTGAAGAATTTTTATTCAGCAGTGCAATTTCATGGATAAAAGAGAGATATGGCATTATCTTCATACCAACAATTGCAATAGTGGCATTGAGTGTTATTGCTGTCACTTCGGGAGTTGGTTTTCTTGCAGATACATTACAACAACATTTAGACAAAGAGGTATTTAAAGAATTTGGATCTTATTTTTTTCACCCATTGCGTGATTTCGGCTATTTTAAATATGTTGGGACAATTTTAGTTGGGCATAACCAGTGGAACGGCAACCGGAGCCATTTTCATCCTAAATGGGGGAACATACGCATTGACTGCTCCATTCATTGGCAAAGCAATTGACAGTTCGAAAAAGCCTTTTTATGACAAATATTTTACGATTGCTGGTGCAACATTGACAATTGTTGGATTTCTCTTATTGGGACCCGTGCCCTTCTTCCCATTTGAAACGTAATCTCATTTTAATAATTGAGAATAATGGTCGAAATCGTTTAGTCGATAACAGGCTTTTACCTACATAACTAATTTATTTGAGGCTCTTGTAACAATACATTTGTGTTAGAGTCATTACAAAGATTCTACATATTTACATGGACAAAATGCTCAATGCTCATATAATTGTTGATGTTTCGATTTCTACAGCTCACTTGTTGCTATTTGCATCGGACTCGTTATATCAGGTCTGGGACTTGGAGCTACACTTGTGTCTGCTTTCACACAAGCTCTTAAAGATGCAATGTAAACTACCAGTTTTAAAGTCTAAAAAAGTACAATTATGTCCCAATATCTTATATTATAATATACATCAATCTGTAACGTTTATTAGAGCTAACGGTTATCCAGATGACCTTTCAACTTATGGACAAGTTTCAGGATTTTGGACTTCCACAGTAGCACTTGGATTTTTTATTGGTCCCGTGATGGGAGGAATTTTAATGGACCTGGTTGGCTTTCCGAGTGGAACCCTATTTATTATTGCTGAACAACTTCTTGTCGTAAGAATACTTATAACATTACAATATCAAACAAATATTTATTTCTTTACAAATTACAACTACAACATATTCTAAATTAGTGCACAACTATACGAGTCCTAACAAAAGGAATATCAATGCTATGATTTAACTATGACTATATAGGAAAATATTTGTATTATGTACAGATTGGACTAGTTGTGAATTATCTCCGAATGAATCGAGAGAAAAAAGCAACACAGGAAGTGACGGATCCGCTGCCACCACTTGAGACAGCTAATAATAATACAAGGGAAGAGCCAATAACGGCTGTAGATAACAGAGCTTATGTTGATGACGAGGAAAGAGGAATAGAAAGAACGAGATAAAATTGTTTTATTAAAAATCTTTGTTGAGTTGAGTCGTTGTATGTGTGTTCTTATATACATGCATAACATTCCAAGAAATCAACCTGGTAGTCTATTTTCCCCACACATTATTACAACTATTGTATTTTTGTCCTTATCGTGTAAAGGAATGTTAAATTGTACATTAAGTTTTTGTTTTGTAATGTAAATGAATACAAATAGTAGTGTTCCTGAATTACATTGTGTACATTAATTACTAATTAGGAGACTAAAAGTGTAAAAACTGGTGTTTGTAAGATTGGACTGTACAGTTTATTAATATCAATTACTGGTATAATAATAGTACTTGAGTCGTAGCGTAAGTATAGTGTTACATACTGAAGCGAGCAAAATCCCTAACAAATAATATTTAACTTAAGATTACAGTGGAGTAAGTGAAGTTAAAGGGGTCATATTCATATAGTGATCACCAGAGTACTGATAATAGCCGAATGGATTTGAATTTGTTGTCTCCAAATTATTGATCACGTTTCTTACTTCGTCGGCAAGACTGCTGCAAATGACAGTATTGTATAAATATTTGGAATATTACACATGCAATCCTAAATGGTGACTTGCCAATAGTGTCATTTAAGTATACTCTAAGAATGACCAGTTTCTTTTTTAATGCTACTTGTCTAAAATTAGTTTAATTATACCCTTGGGTGTATGTTGTATATAAGTACATACATAGTACTGTGCATATTTAGAAACATTGTGTGGGCCATGCAGTTATTATATCGTAGGCTGCATTCGAGTGACAAGAATGCAAAGATTGGTTGCCTTAATTAGATGGTCAGTTAATAGCAGATAACATGCAGTCAAAATACGCACTACAATTACTTACAGGTTCATGAGCTCTGAAGTCTGGTGAGTGTATTGGCAACTAGGTAATTCCATGGTATTAGTGTTAGTGTCCATTCTGTAAAATGGAAAAAAATACAAACTGTTTACAATAGATCAAGAACAAACGATTATCTTATTTCTGTTAAATCTGATTGTGTCGATTTCTTAAGCATTCCATCGTCAACATTTCACGAAAAGATATAAAAAATGATTTTACTCACCTCTCAGGTAACTCTTGTGAAACATTATATGGACTTCCATCTGATGGATGTTCATCCTCTTCTGATTGCAGATCAGCACTGAGGTAAATGAAGTAATGGACATAGACATAAAATTAGTAAACTTGAGACAGGTCCATGTAGTAATTAAAACGTACATTTTACAATATTGTGACATGTGTACTTGAATGAATGCAAATATTATATCACTTACCGATACTCGGGTATGAGAGATACATATCCTTTCACAATGGGCGTTTGCTTGCAAAGTCTTTTGAAAACATTTGCTTTAGGAATCTGTGGATACAAAAACTGAAGCTGATTTAAACTCATAATCCAGTCTCCTAGAGATTGTTGGGACAATTCAGTTTTCGTAAAAGGATTTACACTGTAGATTCTACCATCTGAAAAAGCAAAATATGCATGCATTTATATAAACATCTGAGATAAACTAAGGTATTTTATATTACACATAAAACAGGTAGGTACTCAGGTACTGATTCTATTTACATGTATTAATACATTCTTACTTAAATCTTTCCATGTAATGGTAACTGCTCCTAAGACAGAATCAGAAAATCTGACTAGAAATGTTCCTGGTTTACATGCATTTAACGTATTTTCAGCACTCTTTTTATCAATGATCCCAGTAATATGTCCATCACACCAAGGCTGTCTTAAGAAACTTTCGACGAGCTTCATAATTTCATAACACCAATGCCAGAATGTAAATGATGTATCGGGCATATTCTCTTTGCATATACTTCTCCTCGAAACGGTTAGCGATGTTGATCCACTAAAATAGAAATAATAAACAAAACCAGTCAGACTTTGTTATCAAAATCTAGACACTACAATTCATGCCCGTATTCAAGTTGTGGTCATACGGGCAATTGCCTCCCCCGAAATCTAAAAAAAGAGGTCATTTTGCCTGAAAGGGCAAAATAACCTCTTTTTTTGTGCCTTTTGCCCTCCCCGAAATCGATTCTGGATACGGCCGTGCTACAATTACATTATGAGAAAGAAAATTGTTTTGTGACTTAAAATGAGTTACCCTAAGAGTTTTGCTTTAAGGTAGTTCTCCTGGACGGGAGAAATTTCCTTTCCTGTACGCAGCTTAAACTTTCGATTGAACGATTCAATGAAAGACACCCAAGGAACTTCAGCTGGTACGTTAAATGGTACCCGGTCAACTTTACAAAATGCGTTATCCCAAAAGATTGTGGCAACAGCTTGCGCTTCTTGACTGCCATGGGTGATGATAACCACAGGGTGAGAGATTGTCCATACTTTGAAATTTATATCCCCAATTATGAATTGAGTTTCAAAGTAAACGCAAAATTTGTCTTCTGTGACTAATTCTTTGCCCACTTCTTTTTTCTCTAAACGCTTGAAATTCTTCAGCAGGCAGTTTTTAAACAATGCACTAAACGTATTTTTCTTTGCATCATATTCAAGGGAAATTTTTTGACTGCTGGATGATATTTCTGCTCTTGTGGTTTTTACTTCATAGTTTTGTTCGTGATATAACTTTTGTACCACTTCTTCATCAATTAAGAAAGCTGTTATCTCAGACTGAGGGTTCTTATGCGCCCTTAATTTGTGAGCAGAAAGATGTCGAACTTTCATTGAATTTGGAAACTTGGCATTCTGTTTCAATATTTGGCATGGTTGCTCTTCGATCACGAATGATGCTTTCAATACATTTTTCAGGATGTTAATTGTCTATAAAATTGAATCAATAACATTAATTGGTTTATCATTTAAAACTCAGGAAATCACATTATTTTGCACTCTATACATCGAATGAAAAAATACCTGTGTTTTTAAAGCTGACATCGTATCTGATTTGCTTAAATATGGAATGCTACTCTTTAGAGCTTCTGCATTTTTTATGTACAAATATGTCATCCAGATGATTTCAGCTAATTCTTCAGAACATAGTTGTAAATTATCTAATTGCAGGGTTGAGTCTCTATATGAAATCTGCTTATGATAATTCCAAAGTGATAAATTGTAAATGACTTGTTGAGCTAGGTCAGATATTTGGAGTATGTCATTAGCAAGGCTTTCTTCCGCTTGTCTCACCAAATCCATCACATCACTTATCTGTAAAATAATGTACCTATGCGTAAACTTAAAAAATTCAACCTTTAAGCAAGATTTTGAAGAGATAAAAGTATAATTAATGATCTTACATCATGATTCAGAGTCTCATCAAACATCCTTCTACTTTCACCATGTAAAGGGTAGTAATTCATGTTAGGTTGAATGTTTCTGTGACGCAGACCAATATCAACTTCTTTACGTTTGTTGTCCAGCAATTGAAGTATGTTGTGGATCCCAGACATTCTTTCCTTAAGTGTCCTGCAGCTTTGAAGAATGCCATCTCCTTCATAAGGTTTGACAGTGAGTGTTTCATTCTCCATCTTCAAACCAGCTTTGATCTCTCGGAATAATCTTAATTCAGTTCCCCTGTAGTGACTCTGCAAAGTATGTCAAAAAGTGTGGCCATTAGTAAAACAAATGACTACGTCATTCCACTGCTTTGAAATGATAACCCGTTACTCGCTACTGTCATTACATACTACCTAATGCATAAACATTTGAAGTCACAATAAGACTAACCTTAAAATGGACTAAGGTATTGCTCAGTTTTTCTCGAACGTAAAATGGTTCATCAGCCGAGTTAACATAGGACTCAATTTTCAACAAGAGAGTATTGATGAAGTGCCGTATAGAATCAATATGACCCGGGTTAGCCTCTTCCAATTTCCTTCCCCTGTAAAAAGGAAATGTCCTTTAATCTTATCATGTTATCACTAACTAGCGCACAGCTAACACTAACAAGACTAACAACTAAACATTAATTACCAATTAATATCCTACGATATGCAATAATCATGCTAAAATTCACACGGTCTGTCTCTTGTGTCATTGTGTCATAAAGTAATATCTGTAGTATAATATGTTGTGGCTTCTCAAGGCATGGCATAGAGTTTTATATTAACTCAAGCTACACATGCAGTCCCTCCGAATTTTTTGATTCGCCCTAGGAGAAACATTTATCATTGACTAAGGGTTTATAGAGAGATTGTATCCTTTAGGCCATAATCTATGAACACGCATAATTGCTAATAATGCTACTTCCATGCGTATGTATAATTTTTCCAAAATCCTTTCATTTGTAAAATGAGCTTCTGTGATTGTATTTTTTATCTGATACTGCATAGATTTGGTATTTATTCAAAAAAATCAGTTATAGGTACCATAAATTTAATAAAATGAAAAACAAACTTACAAGATTTCCTCTTCTATAAAATGTGCAAAGACATTTCTGATTTCTATAGGGAAAAGATTGTCTTCGTAGAACTTAAAGATTGAATTTTGAGATGCTTCGTCTAGAGTTTGTACTTTCTTCCACAATGCCATTACTTTGTTGTTTAGACCGTATTCGTTTGAGGATGTTACTTTGTTACTATCTGGAATGGAACGCACGATGCGCGATGCAAAAGGCCTTTAGAGCTTAACTCCAATCCGACTGTTTAAGTCCGGTTACACTGTGCGTACACACATGTATTTATATACCATCTTGTGTAGCATTTAATGTGCCAAAATTTTAGCAACCATTCGGTGTAATCTACTCTCTTAATGGCTATTTTGGCTATCGTTACGTGGAAACCTCAAAACAGATTCATTTCTGTGTAGCGTGATGAATAATTGGGCAATCCGGTAGATTAACCACAAGTTTGTGTGGACACGTTGCATTGACTTATACAGGTACTTATTGCTTATAATATTATGCTTGTACATGGTTTTATTTATTGGTTAACAAAAGACATTTATTTTACCAAAATCTGAATTATTCGCTACACTATAACCGTGAAAATAGCAAATTACCGTGTAATCGAGGATACTTAATAGTACCACTCTATATGAACGAAAAATTGCAGACTTTCCCAGTTTCTCCATTTAGGTGTTTGGTATAAAACTTATTAGGCCATTCTTGTGCGTTTGTCGATATATAATATATTATAATATTGATTGGTCAAGGATTTCATGTGACGCTGGTGGGAAAAACCTTACTTACGGTATCCAGTACCCAGGTAAAAATTTACCGTTTGTAGTAAAATTAAAGGGCCGTGGCCGCCCAAACATGGCATGTAATTTTATCTTTAATAAATCCAATATTTTTTTTAAAGAATAAAATAGATATTTATATGAAGACAAACATTTATTGAACGAAACATGTTCACTTTCATGAAAAATTGTAATATCAACCAACATTCATAGGGTCACTCGGATACTTTCTTATAACCGTTTGCATGGTTATTGGCTTAAACTTTTAGAATTTGTCTGCACAAGATAACCTAGTTGTTGAAATCATTTAGCATTTCCTGTTTTATTTATTTAAAAATAAGGCGGAAATTGTAATCTTCAATTTAGGTAGTGGTTTGTTTTTTTTAAAAAAAATATCAAACTAGACTGTATGTACTTTACGAAGGTAACCCTGAGTCCTAGTATCTTACTTCATAAATTACAAGCCTCAACCACCGAGAGGAATATGATAACTGTAATTAATTTTTAATGTATTAGTCGTGTAGAACGAAAAAATCTAACTTAAGGTGACTGCCGTACAAATGATAATAAACCAGAAAAAACCAAATATCTCTTAGCCTGAAACTTGTTAAGAAGGCATAATGCAACCGTTTGTGAAGTTAATGTTGCTCTACAAGAATATATTTTCACAATTTTAAAAAAGCGTAAAATGTAGAAACCTATTCGTTTTGAAAATTCGATTTTGAAAATTTTTCAAAACGAATAGGTTTCTACATTTTACGCTTTTTTAAAAATGTGAAAGTATATTCTTGTAGAGCAACATTAACTTCACAAACGGTTGCATTATGCCTTCTTAACAAGTTTCCGGCTAAGAGATATTTGATTTTTTCTGGTTTATTATCATCTGTACGGCAGAGTCACCTTAAAGGTTTCAGAATATCTTCATACTCCACATTGTCTACATATGTCGCTGGTGAAAAAAAACCCTCTTGCCGCCCTCACCCTGGACGGCGTCGGTGTGTGCTTGAATAATATCTAGCACAGTCATGATGTTAACCTGAGGGTAGTCACCATACCATTGAGGTTTAACCCCGACTGCACTGTCGCTGTAAATCAAAAGTATTCTGACGTTTTGTGCGTTGAAAGCAGAAAGTGAGTAAATTTTGTGGATTTGAAGTATAATATTCATACCTATGCGGTGTAATAAACCTGGAGTGCCTGCCTCGCCTCGGTCGCAGGAGTGAGTTTTTTCCACCAGCGACATGTGGACAATGGAGTATGTGGAGTATATACAGATATTCTGAAACCTAGTTAGATATATCTTGTTCTACACGACTAAATGCTATTATATTAAAAATTAATTACAACTATCATATTCCTCTGGGTGGTTGAGGCTTGTATGGAGTAAGATAGTAATTCTCAGAGTTACCTAGTAAAGTACATAAATTCAAGTTTGATATTTTTTAAAGAACAAACCAATACCTTTTAATAGTTAAAGATTGCAATTTCTGCTCTTATTTTTAACCATATAAAACATAGGAATTATAAACTTATGGTTTCAACAACCGAGTTATCTTATGCAGATAAATTCTAAAAGTCCTAATTCCAATAACCATACAAACGGATATAAGAAATTATCGGAGAGACTGACCCTATGAATGCTTTCCAATTTTTTCAATTCTTTTAGAATTTTGCATTTAAAACGCAGACATGACCAAAATCCATACTTAATTTTATACCTACAACGCGAACGAACCAACAAATAGACAGAATGCAAATTGTTAGTAAACCATGTTTGATGAATTGTGAATGCTATTGCTAAAGACTAAAGTTCGATTCAAATATTTGTATATACATTTTACTTTTAACAAAATCCCTTATAGGAAAATAGTTTTACTGGAGCTATTATGCCAATGCTATAATAATAACACAATGTAAAAATAATTCATTGTATAACTTGTTTATTTGTCAACACATTAAAAAGTGATATTCGCATAAAAGCAGATTTGCATGCAAATTATCTGCATAAGTAACTGCAAAAATTAAACAGACAATAGTAGAAATACTTTACACATATATTTTCCTTCTTCATTCTATAATATATTATTACAATGTATACTTGTACCGCACCCAATGATGTTATTGAGATGTTTGTAAAACTTAAATTGTGTAACTTTACATTTTAAATAAGAATTTTACATACAACATTTCCTTTACAACATTATGGACACCATTATTTTTATTTGACTGTAAGCAAAAGGAGGATAATTTATGGCTCAATTTGTGATCTTTGGAGTTTACAGGCGTTCGCGTTACAATTGCGTCAGATTCATCTGAGGATCGCTAAACTGATTGCTACGAAAGTTGATCAAGTCCGGATGTTGATTACCATTTGTTACAGCCAAATCAATGCTGCGAATTAAGTCATCATCAATTGGTCTGTCAAATACATAAACAATGGGATTATCAATTGTTGTATAACTACAAGAATGAGTGTTTCGACAGGTTCTTTGAATAAATGCATGTAAACCACTTACAAGTCTCCATTCATGGCATCGTCCGTTCCCAATGCGATACCATAAGGTCTAGGTGACTGGGGATTAAGTGATGCGTTAGTGCCATTTGAGTTCCACATATAACTCTCCGGCATTTCAGTATCCGGAGTTTCCATCCTAATAAGAAAACATTGAAAGAATTAAATTACAATTCATGATACGTATATTTTTCTACATTCGGCAACACTCTGTTCCGGCTGTTAATTTATATATCAATAAGACACTCACGCAAAACCAACATCGTCAATTGTCCAGTCAGAATAAGAACTCCTGGCTGGACTAGCTTGTATTCTCCATACCCCATTACCTTCAGAAGGTGAAGGTGTAACATTACCATTTTCGGAACTTGGCACGTTAATACTAAATAAAAAATTACAATTAGACTAATTCGGCACAACGACTTTGATCAATCGACAAGTGTTTTGAGTAGGTATAACATAATACGGATTAGTTAACCCATGAATAAGTTTGAAATCCTTACTGAGGTACTATTGGCACATAGGGTATTTTTGTCGTTCCGGGTGTAACAGCGGTAGTTGGAGGTTTACAATATTTTTGGAATGCATCGGCCTTTGGAATATCTGGGTACAAGTAAACAAGGTTTTCCAAATCCATAACGGTGTCGGCAAAGCCTTTCGATGTTAGATCATTCTTTGTCAAAGGGTTAACACTATACACTTTGCCATCTACATAAGAACGATTCATATTCAATTTCAATATGAATACTCAGTATAAAAGATAATTTTTGAAAGTTCATTTACCGAAAATTCCCTTAGTCTATAAAACTAAAGTGTAGTAGTTATTGTACTATACCTGTATGAATCCATGATAGGGAAATGGCTCCAAGACGCGAGTCTGAAAATCTTGCAAGAAATGTACCCGGTCTGCATTTAGCCAACATAGACTCAGCTATTTCTCTTTCGATGATTCCCATAATATATCCGTCGCACCAAGGGTTTTTCAGGAATTTTTCAATAAGTTTGATAATCTCATAGCACCAACTCCAGAAGCTGAACTTTGTTCCAGGAAGTTCATCTTTACAAAATTCTGCCCATGTGACATAATCAGGAGACTGACACACCCTTTACATACAAATTGAATTCATTAGCTCATTTAATCATGATCAAATAAGTAATTAGGTATTATTTGTAGGGGAGTAATTAGTATAGTTACATATATGTAGGTCATTATTCCTATGAAAAGAAACAAAGTTGTTTTCGAAAAGGTTAAGCTATTACCTTGAGAGTTTCCCTTCGAGTGTTGGTAAATTGATGTTATCGTCTAGTTCTCTACCAGTCATTGAATAAAATTTTTGACGGAGAACTGTAGCCAGTTGCGCCCAAGCGATTTTATTTGGAATAACAAATGGATCCCGTCCAATTTCCCCAAATCCATTATCCCATGTAATAGTGGCTACAGCTTGAGCTTCTTGGCTACCATGGCTTATGACGACAGTGGGAAGAGAGATTGTCCACAGTTTTAGCGGCATTTCTCCTATTGAAAGACAAGTCTCGAAATAGAGGCAAAATTTATCTTCCATGACACGCTCCAAACCAACTCCTTTCTTCTCCAGGCGTTTGAAGTTTTTCAGTTGACAATTTTTGAAAGTTGTGGAAAATGATTTAGTGTCTTTGTTCAATTCTAAAACTCTTGGACCAGATGAAATTCCTCCTCTATCTTGAATTGCGCAATTTTCTACCAACATTAGTCTTTTTGCCATAGCTTCCTCAATTAGTCGAACTGAGACTTGTGGTGGATTAATATGAGCATTCAATTTCTGACCGCAAAGATGGCGAATAGTTATTGGGTTTGGAAACTTTGATGTTTGTTTCATCACCTGCGGTGGTTGTTCTTCCACTACAAATGAGGCTTTGAAAAGTGTGATGAGTAGCTCCAGAATCTACATCAAATAAAAAGATTATTTTAATATAAAAAATTCTAGCCCTTCATGAATTTAAAAAATTGGGAATACATGAGGAAAAATAATCAACATCATGGTTTGCAAAATATTACCCTTTTCTTCAAATCTGGAAATGTACATGCTGGTAACTTGTCTTTGTTGCTTTCAAACACTTTGTTAGCGGTTTTCACAAATTCAGCTTTTTTTATGTGTAAATATGTGTTCCAAATAATATCCGCCGATTCTTCACACCATAGCTGAAGTTTGTCCAGTGTCAAATTTGAAACTGTTCTATCTCCATTTGCGGCTTGCTGTTGTTCATATTTCCACCTTGATAATTCCTGGAGGACTTGATTTTGAAGTTGAGTTATTAATTTTATGCCATCATCGAAAGTTTTTTCGATTTGCTGCATCAATACCACGATGTTATTTACCTGAAATTTTTATTTTAGAAAATATTACTATAACTTATCAATTGCTGTTTATAAAGCATGATATAAGCTAAATACAGTACAAATACAATTATTTATTAGTTACTATTCGACATTAAGTGCATAATAATTGTTTATGAGTAGCTCAAGTTGTAATTCAAACAAATCTTACATTTCCATGCAATTTTTTATTTAGCGCAGTTTTTCTTGCTTCCAGTTGTTGATACTGTTCCTGATGGACAGTTGCAGCAGTCCCCGAGTCTCTCATATGAGTTAGCATACCTAAATCAAATATAAGTGTCAAATAATTAGAACCATTTGTATACAAATGACACAATTCCTCGCACTACTGTGAAATGAGATTTTACTTTTACAAATAACTTACTGTCATAATTCTTTAATTGATTAAGGTCGCTTTCAAAATCATTTTGTTTATGATCCAGGTCCGTAAGAATGATTTCTTCATTTGAAATTCTTTCCTTCAGGTCTTTTGAAGCTTCCAAAATTTCATCACTTTCTTGAGACGCAAAGGTGTCCTGGGCTATGAGAGTGGTTTCCATGTCCAGACAAGATTTTATCACTTGAAATAACCCCAATGGATTGTTTTCGTACTTGAGCTGGGAATAAACACAACACTGTTATAAACATCACACCTATTTCGCAGAAACTCTTTAATCATTCCAAGATCTCTGGGATTACTATGCAAAATAATTCTCAGAAATCATTGTCACTCTCCAGTATGACCTTGAATGTTGCTAACATAATATACCATACCATAAGACAAGATGTAACCACAAGCATTTTTATGGAACAAACAAGTAATAGGCGGTAGGTACACTTAGGTATAATAAATATGTTTACATTCTATCTTGGTATTAGTTAACTGACTGACACAACCAGAACAACAACTAGTTAGTCATTACTCATTTGTTAGTCATTTTTAATAAGGATTTTTTAGGCAAAGGTACTTTTGTAGCATCAGACAAACAGGCAGTAACTTATCAGGTTATGCCTACTGTCATGAAGCTCACTCTTCAACTGTTATACTGCCTGTTCGCCTCTTGTTTCCCATGCATCTAAAATTCAGATTTTGACTTGATCTTAATTATTAAACTACGGCTCACGCTCAGCTACTTTTTACTACGAAGACATTTTTAGCTATTTATAAATTAATCGGTCGTACATTTTTGTGGCCAAAACAAAAGTAATATCTTACAGTCGTTTTCGCGTTCTCATACATGTATTTTTTGAAACGCACCTTACATAAACTTCGCATGTGATGAACATTTTTACATACCTTGAATTGTTGAACAGCAGTGGCCAACTTTTGACGTATGTAAAAGGGATTGTCACCATCAACGACTTTTATACGTGCTTCAATTTGTTCCATAAGAGACTCGATGAAAGTGCGTATTGTACTATGATGGTTAACATTCTCGGCCTCTAATCTCTTACCTCTGAAAATAAAATAAAATATATTCATTACTACATATTACTTAACTCATCTATATTTACACTTGTACACCTACTCTTTCGATACGATTGCCATTTTTAGCTGAGAGTATGTGTATATTATAGCATAGGTGTACGTATCTTACATGCTCATTTTTTACAAATTTTAGTATTACAAACAGTATAATTTATGAAATATTATTATATCTCTGCAACACATTGTACTGGCTGTGGCTTGTCTACTAGCCTGTTTGAAGTGATCAACAAGAGACACAAAGGTTTCAAGTTAACTAAATATTAAATATGCGCAATAATTGTATATGAACTTATTCATAATACAAGCACTAGCCCTTTCTCTCAAAATCTGTAATGTAAATTTGGATTACACTTTAAGGAAGGCTTACTTCACAGAAAATTCAATTTATTTTGAAGATTATAATTTATTTGTTTTTAGAAAGTCAATATCTGCCATTGAAAGTTAAATTACCTAGTTATAATAGCGTATGGTTATATCATTAAAAATATGTACAATGCACAATATATGGTACAATATAGAATACATGATACAAGTAGATTTCCTTAACACTTAAGAATACAGTGGCTTATTGCACCATTTTTACCGTACAGAAGTGTTTTTTTTGTTTCATTAAAGTTTAAATATACATTGAAAGCTTATTGAGTTCATTTAATACAATTGTTATAATAAAGAAGGAAAATGATCAAAATAATAACATTACTATGCTTTATACGTATTCCTACTTATTTCATGTTGTTGTATATTGTTATAAAAAGTATACTGAGATACTGAGAATAAAGGGTTAAGAAGAAATAGATGCCTACATAATTTATTGCTTGCAGTAGTAAGTGACTTCAACAGAACAGCGGATTGCATGGTCAACGACAAACAATCGCAACAAAAGCATAAAAAGAGAATAAAGGCTACTTTTCCTATTAGCAATGTGCAATAAACAAGAGACACAAAGACATACTGGGGTGTTGAGGTGAGATCGGTCGTTACGTCAAATGTATGTAAAAACACATGATATTAAATGTATTGGTTGGTAAGACAGACTCGTGCTACGCATCAAACACATCTATATAGCACTGACGACAATCTAGTGTGATTATTTATTGTTGCTTACTACATGTGTATTCAAATCTATTAGGCACTTCTCAGAAAACTTCTTCAATCGCAGTACTTTACTTAGTATGTGTGGGTATATAATATAAATAATACAATACGAGACTACATTACAAAGCTTGTCATAAGATGTACTGGGCTATGTATGTGCATCCGTTGAGCAGACTACATAGGCGAATTATAATTCAAGTTTACAAGAGTTAAAAACTAAGTTGTGAGTAGGAGATACTAGCAGCTAGTTATTAGTTCTTTCTGGCAACAACGAAACTGAAGGTCAACTTCGGCTCTATATGACTGTTGGAGGATAAAGCCTTTATATTTGCACATGTAATCCCACATTTGCGTTTCATTTTTGCCAATTAAGAAGGTTTAATCATCAACTCTTGATATACTTACTGTACCATTCACTCTGTCCTTTGTACATTTGTTTCACATGTGTTCTCTTTGCTTTGCATTTATATTGACTGTGCAACTTCTACAAATACTTTTACATGATATGATGAGACAAAAGTTGCAACTCCTGACTAGTCAACTGTAGTAGGATTGTAGGTAAATGGTGTATGTGTACTTTAGCGACTATCTGTACACACACTGATACTCCATTATTCGCAAATACGATAGCCAAACCACAACGCTCAACTGTCTTATGTCTTATAAACATGACAACATGAGTAACTAATATCTATGTTTATGCCCATGTACTTTACAGAGCTGTGTCGGATACTTAAAATTTCTCCCTTAATTCAATGTAACATCCTGTTTTTATCCAACCAAAGCTACCTAAATACACATGTCTTTTTATTCATGCTTCAAGTGCTGTGTAGATTTAAACTGAAAATTTAATACTTACATCACTTCAGCTTCAATAAAAGTTGAAAAAAGGTTTCGGACATCGATTGGGAAATGTTGCTCGTAATATTGTCCAACAGCCGTCAGATTATTTTGATCCAAAGTCTGCACTTGCTTCCACAAAGCCATTATTTTGGAATATGAGTAAGTTTTTTAAAATAAGGCACTTTTTATAGTTCACTATAGTAAACCTATTTTCTCACTTAGTATACATATAAATGTACAAAATACGAAAGCACTGAAAAATGAGTTTGTTTACAGTGGTGTGTGCATAATTATCAGCATTGACTGACTGAGCTGTTGTCTGAGAGAGTAGTGGCAGTAAACTATTCTTTATAAGTCTTTATAGGTAAACCATACACATACACTAGGTGCATGCCATACAGTAGAGGCTTCACAATTTGCACAAACTTGTTTGAAGCAAGAGATTGTGCCCAAGGGTGCCCATCCGCTGGCTATTATATATAATATATGCATCGTACACACTATTGTGGCTGCGCCGATATCTGAGAGTAAACAAGTATGAAAAATTGAAAGTATATGACTATGACTGTAGGTGCTCCTGAGGCACTAAAAGTGTATGTAATCTCTGCTTCATTTCTTGGAAAAGTTCATGGATTACCACGTAAAGAGAGATAATCTTATGTGCTGTGTCTACGTCCACCCAATGCCCACCACCACCATACTCACCACACTATCCAGCAATAGCTTTGTATGCGCAAATTATAACACATGAATGCAACCGCACCAACCAAGCACCTACATCCCGTAAACAGATCACATTATAATGAATAATGTCTACTATTTGGCACAGCCATACTATTAAGCATTTAGCACTTGCATTGCATTAGGCATTAATTTTATTCATTATTTTATCTGTACAGTATGTTTCATTTTATTATCTCTGTGGTCAATGGCGGACCCAATCACCCAATGTCTTCTGTATATACCTACGTCAACATTGCTCTTTGACGTTATGATTTTTATTTGACGTATTCGCACATCTTCACACATCTTATCTTACTATAAGTTATAACATAACGCGTACGTACATTACATACCAAAT
Organism: Pogonognathellus longicornis; assembly: GCA_034694085.1. NCBI lineage: Eukaryota > Metazoa > Arthropoda > Collembola > Entomobryomorpha > Tomoceridae > Pogonognathellus > Pogonognathellus longicornis. The sequence goes on from JAQFYB010001034.1 coordinate 21,192, forward strand.
GTTCAGTACCAAATGTTCATATTCAGCGCATCGTGGAATCACACAAACAATCGTGCTACAATATGAATGCATATGGGTGTTTATTAACTTTTTAATATATACCATTTTGACCATCAAAAAGTACACGTATGTATCTGTATAGAAAATGATGAAAAAATAATGTAGTTGGAGCAATTCCTCGTAGAGTGATGTAAGTAGATTCAGAAGAATTGTGCAGGTCAGGGTCCATAGTAGCAGGAGATGTGCAATTAATACTATTAATACAACTGTCACAAACGTACTACCACACATACATTTATACAGCGTAATTTTGCCATGTTGACCCTGAGGGCAACCGACTTGGGCAGCAGTTAGAGTCTCATTAAGTGGGCAAAGACAAAAGTTTATTATGGTTTTATTGTAATAATCTATTTGCATGTACAAGAAACGTTTGTACAAAGTATCTGCATGTAAATTGGAAAGAAAATGTTTTAACCAGAGTCAGGCTTGTGTATACTAGGTACTTATATTAAGGTATATGAAATAATACCAATAGGTACTTTTAAATGTGTATTATGGTATGTATGTATACCTATTTACATTTAGAGTAGAGACTCATGTATTTCATTCTTAAAAATTCCTGCACAATATAACACTCTGACTGACAGATATACAATATACACAAATCACATAGTAATACAATTGTCTAAAAACTATGTATACACTTACACAATACACTGTTACACTATATGTATACCTATATGTAATTTATACTTGTCAGGTCAGTTACTTCATATGTGAGCTCATAAATGTGCTAACAACTTTTCAAATTGAAACATATCAAAAGCAAAACGTTTGTTTTTTATTCAAGAATCAAATTGTATCTCGCTGATTTCAAAATCAATTCCATATTTTAAGTACATGTGAGTTCTATCAACAACCTTCGGGTTCATTTTCCTATCCATATCTATATTATACATTACACGTTAATACACTCGATCCAAAAGTACCTATAATAGAATGCATTATGATGTTTACCACTTATTTAACAAACCTATCCGTTGTCTGAAAATCTAGCTGATATTTTTGCCAATACTACAAAGATTTTTTTCCTAAAATATATCATTGTTATTATACTATCTATCATACACTTGTACACACTAAAAAGCACTGTGAACTATCATCAGTTTTGTCCATTTTAAATGTTAAGACGTCTTTGGACGTGGAGGTAAATCGAATTCGAAGTTATCGAACAAGAAAGAATACGGATCGTCGTCTTCGGGGTCAATGAATTCATAGCCTGATGATGTGTTTGAATTTGAATCACCGTTTTCACCATCACTCTCGTCACATTCGCTATGTTGATCTTGGAACGATTTCACTGCAGAGATTTCGTTTGTAAGATTTAAACTTAATTGTTCTTCAATATCCTGAAATTGAAATTGTGACATTGTTGCTTGAACTCTGGACTCAAAGTCATTCTCATCGTCACTTTCACCGCCGAATTCTCCTGTTATCCTACAAAACGGATTGTTGTGTGAGAACGGCGAGTCTGGCGAATAATCACCTTCATTTGGAATCATGCCGTAGTTTACAAGCAGCTCCTTGCTGCTGCTGCTGCCAAGACAATTAGGAGCATCTCCTCCAGAGTCAATACTGCTGCTGCTACGACGACTGCATTTTGAGTCTGTTTCATCTTCCGACTGGCTAGAGTCTTCCACTGAACTGCCGTCAGAAGAGTTCTCTACATCAAATTCCTGTGGTGGATAATCGTTTGAAGTGATTCCTTCCACTTCCTGTTCCTCGGAACTGATGCTTTTATATTTCACTCCATCAGACTCATCTGGAGAATCATGGTGGTCTCCAGCTCCAATTTTTTCAGCAGATTTGTCGCTCTCTGTATTAATATTTGCTTTAGGCCCACCTTTCCACAAACATTTGCTTAAAAGTGACTGTTTATGAGAATTTAGAAAATCACTTTCATCGTTTAATGGTTGCGATTGCATGAATGAAATGCAATTCTGTTTTTCCTTCTGCACACATTTCACCAATTCGGTAAAGCAACATAACATTTCCATTATCTCTTGCTCTTGAGCAATGGTTATACGCACTGAAACTGGATCAACACCGCAGGCTCCTTCAAGATCAATGGTAGCAGTGTATGAATTCAAAGAGATAGAATATATGCATAAGTTTATATTAGGTAGGTAGGTATCGGTACCAATATAGGTACCTAACCTATATGTAAATAGTTAAAGAATATGAAACATGCATTCAACATAGCAACATAGGCAATAATGTTATATAATATTTCATGCAAGTTGTTTAGACCTTGAAGATCTTGTATACTACTCCAAGCCTGGAAACTTTTAATGAGGCAGGCACACCTTATTTTGAATATACGTTGATTACACTGTTTTCCAGTATTTCCAGACGCCTGAACAGAAGGGGAATTCCATGCGCTCAGTTCAATCTTATTTTTAGCGACACTTTGTTCAAACTTTCCCATTGATATCCAAGATTGATATGCTTCCGAAAGAATTGATGCTGAAAAAGAGCATTCATCACAGTGATCACATCAATTTTTCTCTTTTGTGTTACTAGAACAAAAGACTTTTCTCTACTGCCCCCTAGCCCCGATCCCTTATTACAGAGTTTTATGAACAGAAAATATGTCTATCTGGAAAGTTAATGTCAAAGTTAGAATCTTACCATTTGGTAAAGCACCTGTGATTACGTGACACCACAACTCCCGTTGAGTTTGAAAGTACATAGCTTTAATTGTGATTAAAAATGTCACTAAAATTGTTAGTTAGGTATGTACCGTTTTTTAATGGCAAGCAATTGTTGTAATCGAGGGTGTCTCATTAATAAACAAAAATTGTGCAATAGTGCAAGTTATGAGATAGCAAACCGTTAAGATAAGAGTTAAAGTAAATGAGCACTGATTGTGAGTAGTTTGTAATTACATTAGGTTCTTTGCATTTGTAATATTTGTATAATTCTTTGGAAAAACTATCTGTCAGCATTCAATAAAAGATTTGGCTGTGTTGAACAAGATGTTTACAAATAAAATACCTCGGGTGGGGATATTGAGATTTTGTTATATTTCGGTTGTCAATGTTATAACAGCTAAAAGTAGTAGAGAAGAAAGAAAGCGTCATTTTAGTATGATATTTTGCAATAGGTACAGTTACAATGATGGTGTATTTCATAACCATTCTGACTCAAAATACTATAAACATACTATACATGTATATAAAAGGTCAAAGGTAGTTTGAACGGTTCGAACAACATGAACTGTTGAATATTGAAGGTTTGTACCGCGACAACCGATGGATAATCCGTGTGTTGTACTAAGAATATATAATGGTCTACGAAGAAAATGATTGCTGGAGAACAGATTTTTAGTTTTTGCATATTACTGTAGTTACATACTTCAGATACTTCTACTGATGCTGGTTGTCCTTGATCTTTTAGATTGCTAATGCTGAGAATTATCTACAATCTACCCACTCTGCGCAATTAAGGTTGATTCATTAGTTCTCCCTTGGGTACAACCGTGTATGACCGTATCTAGGATTCCATATCTGGAAAAGCAAAATCTCAATATAAGATACAAAATATGTGCGCATTGTCGCGCGCAGCAAGAAAATTTTTGCAGTATTTTGCCCTTTTAGGTAAAATATCCCCATTTTGGGATTTCAGCAGGGCCAAATGCCCTTTTTGAAACCTTCAATACAACCTTGAACCGTGATTTACAATTCTTTTTAACGACAACTCTTACAAGAGATTTACATTTATTTCCCTTAGCAAATAGGAAAAAGATACAATAAAGCAACATTATCATTGTAATTAAATTCAAAATGTGTTGACGCTTATTTTTCATCAATCAGTAATACATTTTAATATTCAATATTTTACGAGCATGAAGGAAATGCTTCCTTGCATTCATCGTCGATCTTCACATTTTGTCTTCAGAAAATTTCTGATACCTAAGAATTCAATTTTTTAAATCAATTTGAGTATTTACTCCAACGGTTCTCTGCCTCGTGGACAACTCCGCTTACAGTTCGTAATGGAGTTTTTATGGAAGAAAGTGTTGAAAATTGTTCATTGTCTTTACTTTCGTCTATTTGAAAAGATTCAACTGTAGAACCTACATATTTACGTACAACAAAACAGAATATTGTAAAAACCCCTCATGCCAGTGTAGCAAAGTTGAAGTTGAGATAATGATTCGTTAACCTATTTGAGGAATTCGATCTTCTTCATCCAAATGGTCTGTGTAACTGCAATCGCCATACAAGTACCCAATATCATCGTCTTCATCGCCAAGCAGGGGATGATTTGAAAGTGACTTTTTTAATGGAATTGTTCCAATTACAACTGGTATGGTAAGATACAACCGTTGAATTGGAATGGTGTATATTTTCATAGAGAGCTGCAAAAAAGTTTATGCATTGTAAGTAATTTTATTCCATGGGATTTGTATGTCATGATTTATTTTAGTATTGCCTTAATAAAGTAGTTTATATTGATGATATTGTCCGGGTGTTTTCTGGTGGGTGGGACGATAGGGACCATGAGTTTGTCTTCCCAATTTGCTGTTTGTCCTTTTAGTACATCGGTCCATTGAACGCTTAGTGAACTCTTTCGATAGATGTGTTTGTAAGTGATTGATGCTATACCTGCTGTACAAATGACTTCCTTAAAAAGTAAAATGGAAACGGGAATTACCTCAAGAGGTTTTCTAATTTTTTACATTCTAATTTATGCTAAAAAATTACTTATACGTATAAGTTCATGTATATAGCGATTAATAATGCAGTTACCTGCATGAGACAAATTTGAATGTTTTCGACACTTTTGCTTGACAAATTCTTAATTGTTGCTCGAAATTTTATGCTTTCTCCAAGCGAGAACCCACACTTCTCAATTTTCAAGCTTGCATATATTGGGCTAAGTTTGCAGTGAAAAAAAGAACAAATATTAATAGAATCTTTGATCTTCACGGGTCGGTCAATATGAAGATGGTAAGATGCTTCATTCAAATCCAGTGTGCTGTTAACTTCAAAATTGTATCGAACTCTTTTGAAGCGAGACATCATCATTTCAGCGTCATTGCTAGGTGTTTCTGGAGAATTTGGGATGCTGATTTGATTCTTTTTATGCAATCTGTACATTGCTTCCACCATGTATGCAATCCTTCCATATTTACTTATGATTGATGGTGCTAGTCCTTCTGGAAGGCAGTACTCAAAAGGAAATATGTAAACACTTCCTTCACGATAATATTCCTGTTTGTTTAGTTTATGAGATCCCTGTTCAGCACTTGTGCTTGCCGTAGGTGTTTCCGCACTTTCTGTCATATTAGCTAAGAAGAATAACACTCACACATATAGAGGTGTATTGCTCAGATTGTGTAATACAATATATTAGTAACTGTAGGTATGTTTTATTTTAAAGAACAGAAAAACTTCTGTGAGTTAAATCAAGTTAAATGTTTCAAGCTTTTTCACATTTTTACATGAATATACATTTCACTCAAATTCAATTCATTCAGATCATATGTTTCCTACCAAGGCTGTATTTAGGGGGGCAAAAGGTGCAATTGCCCACCTCAAAATCGGAAAAAAGAGATTATTTTATCAAAGAAATGGCAAAAATTTTCGCATGCATTTTATGTTGATTTGTATCTGAAATAGCTCAAATTTTTTGCGCTAGGCGAGATAATGGACACTTTTTTGCACTATGCTGGTATTTGCCCCTCCCGAAATGGAATCCTAAATACGGCCTTGTTTCCCACAATCCTACATGATATTAGAAACCGATAATTGAATGTAAAACTTACGTAACGACATTATGAATGAATCTTTAAAGTGAATATTGCTTTTCTTGACCGTTTTGTAAAATGGATCATGGAACTGTACTTCTTTCCATTCTACATCTACCCGACCTTCAAACTTTAGACGGATCCCTGAATGATAACAAAAAGTAATTAGTATATTACTAAATGTAGGCAAGTACAATATTAATAACCTTACATGTTAACATTAAGTTGTAAAGCACTAATAGTAGCTGTATTATAAATAAAACATCCAAAAATGCAATTTTTTTACTGTCAGGATGAGTGGTATTTGTTGGGCTGTACGCTTGGTATAGTATCCTTCCCCTAACAAAATCTCCAGGATAATACGATCGTTCTGAGTTTTCTAGCACAATTTTCAACGTCATTTTTCAAGAAGACTCACGTAGCTCAAAGACTGCATATAACTTAATAATGCAGAGAAATTGTGAAAATAGGTAGAGAGAACTACGTGAACTAGCATCCCTGAAGTGAGTAAACACAATGAGACTGATTGGATATGCATGTGCAAAATATAAAATAAAAATTGTATGCTTTTAGCCACAAGCTGTTGATCCATTACTCTGGGATGTGTTACGAATTCCATTATTAGGATTGCATGCTGCTCTGTTTATAAAAGTGTAGGTGTGTTTACAATATCGTACAGTTGTAGTTTTAGATTCACAAATGAAACTAAAACTGTACAGAAACGTGTATAATAACCCCAGCAAGACAAGGTTCATTCAGTTACTCATTGCAACTTTTCCACAATGAATTAGAAAGGCTAATTAGTCAATTCATTAACAACACCATTTACATAAACGGATACAACGTTCCCTCATCTCATTTTTTAAACATGTGCCTAATTTCATATTTCCAATATGTACCTCCACCTCCCTAGTGCACACACATAAAATAGAAAACTAATCTTCATTTAGAATGCTATCTGCACACATTTATCTAAATTGTTTTCGTTGGTGGCAATGGTAATACTGCGGTGTATATAAATATGCTACAAACATTCATAATAATAAGAACATCTGTCTGCGTCATTTACATCCACATACCGTACATCACATCTTTGAACCTCGAACCACATGTAAATACACTGCGACGTATATACATAGATACTACATGCATGCGTGCTATTGTCGACTCTCTCAATATAAATCATTCCAACGAAAATGCAAATCTAATTTGTATGATGTTTAAAAGAGATAACTTTATACTAACCGCAGATGTTGATTATAATCGTAGTATGTTAGTTATTAAGTGAATATAACATACAAATACACTAAGTACAAGCTTCGGAAAGTCCTCGTCCTTAGTTAGATAAATGGATGGGAGAGACCTGAGCATTATATCAGGACATGTAATGAAATAACAAAAATTACTCCACAAAATTACATATGAGTAGATTAAATAATGATACAGCAGTTCCATTACTGCTACATTTGCTAATACATCTCTTGGGATGAGCTTTGCTGCTAGCTTTTTACAAAAATATTGCTCTTCTGTCAAACTATGAATTTACTATCTAATGCAATAATTTAACATTTGACTACAATCACGAAATTAGGAATTATGATCTTAATGAGTGATGTGCATGTGTAGGTACTGCCTCTCTACTTACCGCAGTGTATGTTTTTCTGTAATGTATGCCTGACATGCAACCATTAGTTCGGGGCACTTAATGACAACACAATGTTTTCTTAAGTGCAATGAAAATGGACTGTGTTGACGTGTTAAAAGTAAAAGCCCGTATGCTTTAAGGATACAAACTGTTACCTACGTAAAATTTTTATTCTGCACTCGGGTAGTACCTACTTTAAAAATCTGCAAAGAGAAGCTTAAAAGAAAAATAAAGCTGGTACACAATATAGAAGTTGGTTGTGTCTACTGTCTAGTCTATCTTTATCTTTGACGTTGTATCTTTAATCTCTTTACACTGCAAACCTGTAATAAATAAGGAATTGGTTTTTTGGTACATGTAGATAGATGAGCATTGTAAAGAAATGCTGATTATGAAGGGTAAACAAAAAGTAATAGTTTGTCTCTATATACGATGAATAAATAGCTACCTAATACCTAACCTACAAATGTATGGAAAATCTTTCAAGGCAATGCATGTGTATGCAAGGAAACTGTGCCATTAAAACAGAAGATGAAGCCCTAGAAATACAAACTTTGCTTTTATTTATATCGCTCGTAGCTGTGTCATCAATAGTTACAACGTTACTAATTTGAGTGCATTTATGCATTGGCATTGAGCTAGTTTTAGTATAAATCATATTTCTAAGAAAAAGAAAACCATGTTTAAAATATGAACTTAGTACTAAAGTATACAACCGAACTGGTGTTATATTCATAATACTTTTTGCCTGAACATGCATTCCCATGGTCCATCAAAGAAACCGGTTTTCGTTATAATTTTTGCTCCATGCATATGTTTATTATTCTAGTAGATATGTACGTAGTAAAGTATATGATTCCAGCAAACTTACAAATGTAATGTTGAGATGAACATAATAACATGTATACCTACATGCGTACTACCTGAGTAGAAAATCAGAGAAAAATTCATGTATTACTAAGGTAGGGTAGATATATTAAGCGCATTAGTGAGCACATTAGTTGTAGCTCCCTAGGATATTGAGTAACACAAAAATAATCAAAATAGCCTAAAGGGATAGATTTTTGGCTGGAACTTCAATGTACGCACAACCAGGAAGGTAGTAAATATTATAGCCTGGAAAATGAAAGACAAGTCTTTCAGTGAGTAACACAAATATTTGTCATCGAAAACAAAATTAAAAATGATGATTTTCATTTTGTTTTTTATTGGATCATTGCTTTGTGACAGTAAGGAATATTTTTTAATATAAACCACGTATTCTCATGCAGAAATTATTTATTGAAGTATAGAGAGTAACAAGAGTTTTGATTATTTGTTACTCTGAGTCTGAATTGATAAATATTTCTTATAGCAAAACTCGTACATACCTAAATATTGTGCGAGTTTAGTAGTGTAAATTGTCAATCTTCATTTAACCTTGCGACGTGTATTTTACATGCTGAAATTCTCGTTTGTAATAGTATTGTGTACTTTTTCATCTTTATTATACACTCTACAAACTACGTAATTATGTACAAGATATCTTAAACGAACAAGATGTAACATATAATTATAATTTTCCGACAGGTGTGTCCGTCGCTTTGAAGCAATTAGGAGAATCACGGTCTTCAGATAATACTCTAACATGGAGTGTAACCAATCCTCAAACAAATACCACTTGTATCATTTTCAACGGAATACTTGATTTTCTGGTGGAGTATGACACTGTGGATGGTGAGGTAAAGACTGACAATTTCTGTTGAGCAAACATTTTACAACTTTTATGAAAATTACTTACTTACATTTTGTTTTATTCATACAGTTTGACAAAATAATTTGTAGCGTGTATTATTAAGAGATCTTTATTGTTTGTAATATATAGACCGATATTGCTACAATAAATCTCCCTGCATCAACCATTGCGACTGGATCTTGCGACCACAACATACAAATATTGACACTGAAGTGGGGAACACCCTCTAATAATGCTACATTCGTCTATGTAAGAAATAGCCCAGGAGGGGATGACACATCAATTTTTACGGGATACTATCTCCTTCAGTCAGTTTCTGGAGAGATTTTCACTAATGCAATTCAATTTCCTAATGCAGCTAATCCTGGTAAATTATTAATAAAGTATCGATATTCATAAAATATACGAAAGGTTTATATATAGCTTGAGATGATAGTTCGATTTTTGTATATAAATATTTAACACATATTTTTCTCATTTATTCAGCAAACGTGTATGCATTTAATGCAGAGAGTGAGCTAGGATTCATGAGCGCTCCTATGCAACTGTCATACTTTTGTCGATCCAATCAATACATTCTGTTCAATAATACCGCAGTTATGTTAAAGCTATCTCATATACAAAGCGAAGCTTTTAATGACGATTCGGTGGAGGGTGACAGTACTGAATTTGGTCCACGTAAGTAATAATTAATTATTTGTATGTTTTTGTTAATGTTAATACCTTTCTTAATTAGTGCAAGTATCCAAAAAGAAAAAAACCAGTAAAGCATGAAATAAAAAATCTTTGGTTTTTCATTTCAGGTTCGTATTGCAGTGCAGATTCAATGTCCATGGTTATAACTGTACTGGCTTATATTTGCGTTCTGTCATTCATTGGAATGACTATTATGTATATTGTTCAGCGAAAATATAAAAGAGCAGGCTATACAAGACACATGTAGAGTAAATACATTGTGGAATCGACGAATCGAAAATTAATCGAAAATTATATGATTTGATATCAGTTCGACAAAACTTGTTTTCCCTTTCCTGCTGGTCGTATACTTATAGCTTTTATACCACCTTTGTTTTCTATCTGGTGAACGAAAATTACTAAATGTAAATATTTTAGAAGACCTTAGTGAATCGTACTCCACTAACTACACTGAATTCTGATATACCTAATGGAACAATAGGCAACACCCTGTGTATAAATTATTATTAACAATAGATAAAAATATCAACTACAAGTAATGTGAAATTATAAATCTCCATCACATGTAAAATGTACGGTTTATCGTAGCCTAAGCAGACAATAAAATGTGTAAGTGTATAAACTGTAAAACTCATTTAGTTATTGATCATGTATCTTTCAATGGTGCACGATCATGTTTTTATTTTCTACGTCAATATCTCACTTAATTACAGGCGAGGGTACTCGTATAAAATGTATTGAACACTTACAATTGAATAATAAACAGATATGAACAATTTGTATGTATACAACATTCCATTAGGGCATCCCAAGCTTTATTTGATTGTACAAGTACTTATACGTATGATTACTAGATATGAATTTGTCATGTACTTAATTAGTTACAGGTAGTTATAATTTGTCCAAAGATTTACCCTATTGTCTATAATGCGTAGATCTGTAGCTTAAGTCTCACTTCAATTTCATTAAGTACCTAAGCTATGCTTTACATCATTTACGTGTATTGTTATTGACAAAAGCAGGTCATCGAGGATGTTTTTGTTTAGGTCGCTCGTAATGGAATGTTTGGTTTTAATATTACTTAAACCATCTATCCTTTTAAATATTTCCAATTGCCAATTCAAGTGTGTATACGAATTCCCTGTTTCTCATTAAGTTAGTCAGTAATGAAAGTTACAAACGTACATTAGATAAAAGATACTTACTTAGTACTTAACTACGTAATATTCATTCATAACAGGCAATGATGATGACACATAGTAATGAAATAGCTCCGATGCTTAATGAAGAGTATCAGTTGGGCATGTATTAAGTAAATTCTGACCCATCAAAGGCGTAACGTATAACGACGTAACCCACTTTAATCTACAGATACGTGGTGAAAAGATTGAAGAGTGTTATAAAATAATTAGACATAATATTTATGTGTAATTATGCGAGTAATATAATTATAGCTACCTATACCCCCACATATTTTATAAACCTGTTAGTTGGTCTTAGTCTTATTATTATTGTCATTTGTCATAGTGGATAGTACATATCAAATATCATTAAGTCAGTAAGTAAACATTTTAAATGTGTTCCAAAGTTCCAATATTATAAAGTATCCATGTACATATGTATTGACTTTAAAAACTGCAAAATTACTGAAAAAGCAACATGGGCATATCCAACTCAGGTTTAATTGTACAATTATTTGCTTACACATGCAGCAATGACAATTTACTAATCATACGCTGTGGTAAGATAATAATATCGGCATTACACATGCAGCATTATGATTGCTGATTAATAAATCTATATTTCATCGTGTACCAATACATACGAACTGTTATATAGGTATACATGTTTAGCGTTATACTGATGACTGCGGACTAATTGTAAGTACAATTGAGATAAGATAAGAGAAAATAGGTAGAATATTATTCAACTCAAGTAAGTCAAGTGTCAAACTGACTCAGTGTGCCATTTGTGTGATTGTTTCACATTTATAGGGTTAAAGTTAGTACTGAATCATATATACCCAGATAAAATGGCCCCAAAAGATTTTTACATCGAATTGGACAATCCTGTGCGTTCGTTTTTTCCTGGACAACAATTATCAGGAAGGGTAATAGTAGAATCCCGAAAGGAGAAACGGACGGAAGGTTTGCAAAAAATTGACACATTTTGGCATAGGCTGTGTAGAAAATCAATGTGTGCTAAAAACTCAGAAAAATAACATGCTTCTGAGGACTCTTCCAATAATTTCTGATTTCAGATGTTCATATACTTTTAGGTATTACAGTTTCGTTTCTGGGAAAAGCTACAGTTCGATGGACCGAGACTCATAGGTCGACAGTAGGTGTTGGAAAAAACAGACGTACCGTACAGAGAACAGTTGTTTATTATGCAGAAGAAGAATATTTTGATTGCAAAATAAACCTTATGGGAAATGGTAATAAACTGTTTGCGCAAAACCAACATGTTATACAGACTGATCAGTTAGTTCTGTCTTTAGTTTAGTCTGTAAAATAGTCAGTTTCAGCTTTCGGTTTACTTTACATTTATTTAATTTTTAATTTTGCCATTTCGAGAGCTTGGTGATGCAACAAATGAATTTGAAACTGGTTGTAAATTTCTTTCAACTCGTCTTCAGTCGGTATAAGGTTTTAGCATGCTTTTTGGTTTCCAGGAGGTTACGAGATTATAATTCCAGCCGGCCGACATGCTTACCCTTTCCAGTTCACACTGCCAAAAACTCTACCTTCTAGTTTTAGAGGGATCTATGGACAAGTGGGTTATTCTGTAACAGCCATCATGAAACGCACCTGGAAGTTTGATCACAAAGCCTATGTACCATTTACTGTAAATGGAATTCTGGACTTGAACAGAGAAATGACAGCACAAGAATCAGTAGATATAAGAAAACACAAAGATATTTGCTGTCTATGTTGTAAAAGTGGACCCGTCGGGTTTACATTTAAAATGCCAAAGAAGGGGTTTGTTCCAGGAGAAGACATTCAAATCACCGCCGAATTCGGCAATCAAAGTCGAAGAAAAGTTAATAAAACCACTTTATCCCTTATACAGGTTCGTTCTTACGTGATGCTTATTACCGTTATATTAGATGGTACAATACAAATAATTAGTATATCTACCTAAACTCACGTATTATGCTATCAACGAATGTATTACACAAATATGAAATTGTAAATATAAAGGATACATGTTACCATGCTAGAGGAAAAACGAGAGTGGAGTCTCGAATTATGAGTAAGTCTGTTGGACCTTCTATTGACCGAGAGGAAGCAGAAATATGGACGGGTAGAGTATTACAAATTCCACCAATACCTCCAACTAGACTTGGTAGCTGTAGAATAATTGACGTGTCCTACAAATTGCTGGTAAATGCATCTTATGAATATTACATACATTTACAGATTCTGCAAGACAATTTACTGTAAGGAAGGTACATCTTGCCAATACATCTTGTAGTAGTATTAGTTATCATGAGTGTAATTTTATGCCTTCATATTAGCTTGAGATGGATCTCTCGGGGCTAGCAATTAATTTGAAAGCTGCAGTACCTGTGATTATTGGAACAATACCATTGAGGAACACTTTTGAAGAGCTCAGCTCTCATGCAGGAGGCGGACATGGAAATAATAATGAAGATTTTTCGGATGCTGCAGGTCCTAGTAATAGACAACCTCCACCTTATTTTAATATCTATTCTGGTCCTGGAATTCCAACTGCTCCAGCATTTGAATCTTACCCTGATTTACGTAAGCTTGTTTAATTTTGGAGTTACTGCTACTTTTTAAGATACAAAAGTATTTCCATACAATGTGTTTCTCCATAATGCAGTTTGTAAACCCTTTGCATGGAGACCTATGACATTTTTTCTCTTATTTTGTAATGCGTTTTTCGTAGCTCCTCCGTCTTATTCCGAAGCCATAGCTTCTGAGAAGTTTCAGCAATCAGCGAATACTGATGATGGCCTCGTTAATGAAGGATTTGCTGAAGGAAACGCAACTGCTCCTCCAGAGGAGGGTGAGGAATATGTGCCAAATTATATTACATACGGATGGACAAACCCACCACAAAGACAAACTAGCCCATTGCACCCGAACAATGATGTGAAAGATTAATTAAATTGCTTTTTAAAGGATATTATTTCTTAACTTTATCATTCAATTCACAACAAGGTATGGGATATGAGATAAAATGTGATTGTAGTCATAATGTTTGATTGAGGGCTTCCGCATCTATGTATACTTTATAATCTAGCCGCATCCAAAGACTAATAATTTTACAAAATACATTTTATGTAATTGAGATGGAGAAAAGAAAGAAGGAGAAAACATAAATATATAAGCGGTTCGAAAAATAAATAATGTGTATTTATTGGAAAAAATGTCTGTAAAATTACCTTTATCATTCATGTATGTATAGCATTAGCAGAATGTGAAACTGTAAACGTGTTATTAGATTTCCCTCTTTTAAAACCCAACTTTTCTATTTTCTCTATGTATATTGCATAATAATTTAATGATTCATAATAAAAAATTTACATGTTTTTATCTTAAAAATTGTGATCATTTCACGTATTGTTTAAATACATACATCATACATATCTCACACAGCAAGCTCATCGACCGGGGCCGAATGCCTAAGATATCTTCGGGAGACTACTGCCGAATGCTTCGAGAAACTTGAATCTACCTTCGGCCTTCGGTTCCAACCTTCCAGGGTCTCCTGAACCTTCGGTTCTAGAGTCTTCGGCCTTTGGCCCTAGGGTCTCCGAACCCGAAGGAGTTATATAGTTGGCTATAGTCTCCCGAAGACTCGACATTCTCTTCGATATTCGGCCCTTTTCGATGAGCCCACACAGCAGAGGTCTTCTATTTATCTTACTATATTTGATATCTTCAATCTTAGTTGTACATCCCACAATTATTGATACATATTGTTCCTCATGTTTGGATTTTGCCCTCCCCAAAATTGATTCTGGATGCGGCCGTGCCTACAATTATCATTTATAGTTTGGTATAGATAATTTGACTCGAAAGTAGCTACTTAATATCTTCCGTAATAAATACAAACCCAATATTTTCCGGATGATGTAGGCATATTATATGGATGAATCATAAGTGTAAGTATGTAAAATGTACAACGATTTTTGAAAATTGAGAGCATCCATGAAAAATAATTAACCTCTTTTTGGTTCCAAGGAGAGTTCTACAGTACAGCCCACCTTAGATTTTACAAGTGAACACAAATAAAACTTTTTTTATGCTCGCTTATAGAGGTTTTACATATACCATACTATACATACTACAAGCAGCGTATATAAAAAATATTTTATATCCTATTTTATCATTCTACGGATATAATAATAAAAATAAATTGTATGTATACATCCTACATGATATGGTATAAATCGATAGTATGTAGTAGGTATCAGAAAAGTTGCTGTGCACTAGATAATATAATCGAACTACTTAGGTATAATATGATGTTCGTTAAAAGTAAATAATCACAGTATGTAGTACTATTTATAACGGTCAAACAGTGTCAGTGCGTGTTGATGGATTCATAATTCATAGCTACCTTTAAACTTACAATTAGTGTTTCTAAGCTGGAGAACAGTATCCAACACAGTGCTACCCACAAGGCGTCAGTTAGTATTGATCGCATACTATTTAGTGTGGATAAATAATTACTTTTCACAAATCAATCGGCAGTCCTTATCAATAATTTACATTGACTAGAAATTAACATGTGTAGGCCTCCGCATTTATATTTTACAAATTCACATTTACACACGCTACTTGATCCGTTATTGGAAGTCATACCATGAATTTCACATTTCAACTATTGACTATGGTGTATCATCTTACAACAGTAAGAGTATTCTACAAATCATCATTTTTGTTTAGTGTGTTAAAAATTCAGCTTTCTAACCAATCCTGTACAATTAAGTTCATAAGCTCTATACTTATTAGTTATTGTTATTACTGATGAATGCGACTAACGTAATGAACTCATCTTAATACTACTCGTAAACAATTATAAATATACAATGTAAAATAACAGTTTAATACTTCCATTTAGTATACTTGTGATACCTATACATTCATTTGAATAGAACCTTTCAGATATTTGAATGCATACTTTACTAATTGTATCATAAAACCTATACATACAAACAAGTATGTCCTTTGAGTGAATACAAACATTGAAATGAAATCTATTGGCAGACAAAAAATATAACCCTGAGATTAACACAGAGAGGATACCCATGCAGCTTTAACATGAATTGGAAATGGAGTTTGAAAGGATGTGGGTAAGTAAAGTGCATACTAACAATCCTTCTTTGATAGAGATTGTGGTAATACCAATAATATATCTTAAAAGTTATAGCATAAACTACGATGTAGTAAATTCTCATTCGAAAGCGAATGATACAGATTGCATATTATGTTGAAAGGAAATGACGTTTATAGACACGAACCAAATGGACATGGAAATAAAATGCAACGTAATCCTTTTTTGCAACGTTCATAGGATTCCTACTTTCCTACATAATATCGTATTTAATATTAAAATATAGCTTATAATCTTGATTGTATCAGTTAACCAACCTGCGCGGGTTGTAAACAGGTGATCCATGCAAAGTTAAAGCTAATACATTAGAAATTAAAAACAGTGAAACTCTCTTTGGGATTATATTATTGGGATCACATACTATATACTGTTGTGATTTTAGTTAAAACGTAAGTTAGAAATTAATTTACGTGTGATACCTGATACCTCTCATTGAGTCTCAATTCGTAGAAGAGTGTCGCTCAAATATGAGTAGCCTAGAGTAGTAATGTTTAGTGTGCAGATATAATATTATTATCTACATTATTTCTGCAGCAATATTTGCATTCAATTCAAACTACCTGCTAATATCTACCTACACTGTACCTGGTAATATCTACCTAAACAGTACCTGCTAATATCTACATACACAGTACCTATGCTAATATCTACATAAGTATCTGCTAATATCTACATATACACAGCTACAGTCCTGCTAATAACTACATACACAGTACCTGCTGATATCAAAAGAGCACAGTACCTGCTAATATCAAGGGAGCACAGTACCTGCTAATATCAAGGGAGCACAGTACCTGCTAATATCAAG
>JAQFYB010001035.1:0-38207 GCA_034694085.1 Pogonognathellus longicornis
GGATATTTCCAGGACGCTCGGGACGGGGTATCAAAACCGGGAGAATCCCGGTAAAACCGGGACGTCTGGTAACTGTAACATGTGATAATAATGTAATCAATAATATTCATGTTAAAAATGGTCGCAAATCATTAATTAGCTGATAGGATAGGATGCATGTTGCACGGAAAGGACATTCGGTCAGTAACAGCTTATAAAATATATTACAAATGAATGCATGTTTCAATGGTGGTAGATCTATAGTCAAGTAGGAAGGAGGTTTGTATTTGTCCCTGAAATTGAAACTTGGAAAAAATTCTGACAACTAATTATAAACACTATTTCTGTTTCAGATACCTAATTCTTCTCCTGTCATCGGAAATCTGAACGGTATTATCAGATCAGAACGAGGAGACTCTATTGTCACTTAATATACCAGCTCCAGAAATGTCACTTTTGCTTTCAAGATATTAATTTATTAATTTGAGATGAGCAGAGACAAGAATATTCAATTATTAATCCATTGACCAATGTAATACAGAAGAACTGCAGAGTTTGCAAATTACATGTAATAATTATTTAATATCGAACCTTATACAATCGCTTATGAGAAACTTCTCTCGCTGAAAACAAATTTCAAACAACGATATCACACATTTATCGAATTTCCGTAAAACTAAGGCCAGTAAAAATGAGTTCCACATCAGAATCCAGAGTGAAAAGGATCGCATTTCGTCGTCAGTTTCAAAGAAAGCCAAATCCATGCTACATTCCACATGTAAGTTAGTTATTTTGCAGTATAGTAATAGTAGTCTTTATGTTTATTGAACAAACATGCAATATCACATTCACAACTTTATAGTACAGTTGCCCATGTCAAAAATTTGCCCGTTTTATGTTAGATAGTTATAAGTTATAAACTTACTTCTACAATATATTTTTTCCAAATCTTGAAATATTATTTTTGAATATATTATGTAATTTTTTGTTTAGATCGTATACGAAATATTGAGCTACCTGCCATACGAAGAATTGCAAACATGTCGTTTGGTTTCTAGACAGTGGAATGAAGAAGCCTGCAAATTTATGTATCCACGAAACTCAGTAACATTGAGAAGTTGTGACGAAATGAAGGCTTACAACCGTTTATTCGGGAAACGTCCAGATTTTTGTGAGAATTTTCACCTAGGTTGTAAGTTAAGTTTGGAAATGCGTATCGTCAAGGTTTTCTTCTCAAATCTTGGACCTTTTATGAAGTCCCTCCGCCTGAACAAAATTCGGTGGACTGAGAGTCTTTTGGAAGAGCTGATTTTTGAAAAACTTCCTAATTTAGAAGAGCTTGTTTTTGAAGTAGAAGAAAATGAATGGACACCAAATACAGGACGACAAAGTATATTCCACGACAAAAGCAAGTCGTGTTCAAAGTTAAAACGATTATGCCTACGGGTGGAAGATCCGTTCGCTCGGGTTTTTTTAATGCGGGATTTTATTCTGGCAGCTCCTAACTTAGTGGACCTTTCTAGTCATGTCCAGTCCGTCAGTTCAGTCGATGACTGGACCTGGTTGCAAAATCCAGAAAGATTTGAAATCATGGATGTTGATCTTCCTCCCGCTCCTATCATTGGTCATCTTCAACTGCGGGGTTTCGATTTTTTTGATATTATTCTGGCGGGTGTTGTTTTTTACGACATCCGACCCATTGACACGCTTATTGAGGGCCATGACCAAGCTCTGCGAAAACTAGAACGCTTTGATCTGAAAATTAAATACAACACAAATATTTTGTACCGTTTGACGGCTAAACTTTTTCCGTTGAAATTTTTGAATATGCCTTGCCTAATGCCAGATGTTAGTATTGAAACAATGGCGATATTACTCCGAAGTATCCGTTCCACGTTGCTCGAACTCAAAGTTAAATTTGACAGTCGAGGACCTTGTGCTTCCAATATGTCCATGTGTGTGTTTTTGGATACACTGACAAGTCTCAGCTTCGAAAATTATATTGGACCAATTACATTTATTAAGCATTTAAACCATTTGGAAAGCTTAACTCTAATTAAAGTCAATTTCAACTCACTCTACTCCCAAAGCAATTTTGATTTCACGCGACCACTTCCGGTCAAGAAACTCAACATTCAATTCGAAACAAGCAGAAAAATGACTTTACCAACTGCCCAAGGAATTATTCGTGTATTTCCTCATCTAACCAATTTAAGACTGGAGTATTTGACAGACTCATCGTTAAAAATCATTTTAGCAGGATTACCAAATATAGAGATACTGTCTTTAATGGAATGCAAATTCTCAGACGCGGCGTTTATAGGAATTAGTCAGAAACAGTGTGAGATTTTAGAAAAAGACTTGAAGACTAAGAAAAAAGAATTGGACAATGAACAACTTGAAATTTTAAGGGGAAAATCACCCTGGATAGGAAATTTAAAATGTATGACATCTTTTTTATTTTAATAATGATTGTTAGCGTATTTGTAGCAATTGTAGAATTTTTAAATACGGTCACGTTGTAATTTTTTACAGGTTTAAGAGCCATGGAATTGGGATCTTCAAATATCACTGACGTTTCGGTAGTTTACGGAATTTCAAAATGTAGGGAAATAAGGAAACTACTACTCATGGCGTATGGGGTAAGTATCATTACCAATACCAATATATGCAAACGTAAAATATACTATGATTATGACATTACCAAAAGCTTAATTTAATGTGTTATTTTGTAAATCATTTCATGTCAATTAGATCACAGACAGATCTCTAAAGAAAATCGTTGACGACATGGACATTCATTATTTTGAAACGAGGTTGTGCAATCAAATGACCGTTCCTGCTGTGGAATACGCCAGGAAAAAACTCAAAGGTAGAAAGGTCAGCATTAACGAATACCGTATTCCAGATAATCTTCTTCAGTTTTTGGAACGAAATCGACATACCGACGTTACAATTAAGTTAACTCCCGGGTAAGAGTTTATTGTACTACATACAATTGCTGGAATAATGCTTCTTTCAAGACATGGAAATATTAGACTATTACTGACAATGATCATGTGAATGAGAAATTTTTGAGATGAGAATAAGACGATGAGAGCTATATACACATAATGTACACACATATTACATTTACCTATAATATCACAGTACTTCGCCTATATTAACATGATATATACCTGTATGTTGTTTTTATTGTTACATTATTATTAACTTATTGCGACACATTTTTATACAGTTTGTTAATTTGTGGCTTCAAATGTTGTGCATGAATTTTTGATTTTGAGAATAAAATGCAATTATCTACGTTAATAAAGTTTGAACTTGAAAGATTAAGAATGACGATATAAACAACACTTTTATTAATTACAATTTATTTTGGACATAGTGGCATATAACAGTGAACCTTGCACCATTTAGAAATTATTTTCAGTCTGTGAATAGAATGTATTGTATTGATCACTCAAATTACATTTTTTATTATAAATATACAATATATAAGAATATAGTCAGAAAAAACGACCCATACGCTAATTAATGGTTTTTGTGCCGTCAATCGCAAATTGGAACCTACACCAAGCTTAGTGTACGAAAAGAGGTTTAGATTTCTCTCTCACAGTTACTTTTCCAATTTTACATAACTCAAAGTAAGCATAAGGTAACTACAAGTAATAACAGTTAATAATGCGACCAAATACCAAAACAATACCTAGTTTCAAAAGTAATTATTTTACATACATTATTGTCTATATATAACTAGAATATTTTTATTTTACTGAATTTATCACATGAAAAAATGACACAAATGATACCAAATGAATGGTAAGTTGATTTGATAGGTTAAGTAAACAAACATAGAATTAACAAGGTAAATAATAATGGGGAAAATAAGGGACATCAGACATCACATTTGATATTATAATTACTTTTTGATTTTTTAACACCTATTTTAACACACGGTATATATTCAACTACAATATCCACCATAGTAGATACATTAATCATTTATCATATATTTCTGAGACCAGACTATTACTATTAACTTTATGTGACTCTTTCTATTTCATATTTAATACTATTACTTCAAGAAAAATACGAACATCATATTTCAAGAGTATTTATTATATCTTAAAAATATAATCTTAGCTTTTTAGTTTGCAGTTTGAACTGAATTTTTAACAGGATGAGGAAATGTATATTTTTCATACATTACTATGAGGAGAAATTGTCTTTCAATTAATTGTAAAGTTAAGGCCTTCCCCACGGAGTTACATGCCTTTTCAAGTGGCTGAGCAGAGCTTTAGCATTAACACATGCAGTCAAACAGAATTTACACCGCAGACAGTCCTTTCCATGTTCCCCTTTTTCAACGTGGGACCCTGGGCGTGGTTTCACTAACTGAGATAATTTTGATATTTCTTGTCTTACGTGAAGATTGTTGACCAATGAGTTTCCTGCTTTGTATTGTGAATTTTGAGGATTGTGTTCTTCACTTGATTGAAGATTGTCATTACCATTTGTTCGATGATTATAATCTACATGATCCTGGAGATAACTTTTTCGGGCAAATTGCTTCTCGCAATATTCACATTTGAACAAAATTTTGTTCTTGCAAGCCACAGAATCAATACTTGTAGAATCTTTTACATTTTCGGTATTGGTATCCTCTTTTGATGCTACTGAAGCATTTGCATCACAAGAAGTGTTGTTTCTTAGATGATTCCACAAGTGACATTTCATTTCGTACTGAGAAGAAAATTCCGTGTGACACTTTTTGCACTCTTTTGGAGCCATAACGAAACCGCGACCTCCGTGAATTTTTTGAGCGTGATTATTGAGTGTTGCGGTGTAAAATGTTGTAAAGGGACATTCATTGCATTGAAGGACTTCTCCAAGTTGGTGTCTAAGCCTAAGGTGTCTGTCAAAATTAGATTGATTGCTCGAAAAGTATGAGCACAAATGGCAACGTTGAATATTCACAACTTTCCTGTCTGGAAGCTTTTGCCCTTCATGAACACATTTTTTATGTCGAGTAACATTTGGTCTTTTGATTGACGAGTAAGGACAAAGATCACAAGAGAATATGTTATTATTGATTTCATTCTTATTTTTAGGACGAGTTGATTTTGCTGATTTAGTTTTACTTTGGCTGGACAGAGATTGCTTCTTTTTAGTGCGATGAACAAAATTGATGTGGTACCTCAAAAACTTAACTCTTGCAAAACGCTTGTGGCAAATTTGGCATTCATACAGTTGTCTTTCCATTTCATTTCCCTTGTGAGCACTAACTTCTGGTTGTCTAATGTTACTATCACCGTCAGAAATGTTATTTTCTTCTTTTGCACAGGGAACAATTACTTCCTCAGACTTTAATACTTTTTCAGTCGACTGGGTTTGGGTAGGACTTTCAATGATAGTGTTTGATATATCTCCATTTGCTTCCGGCGTTTTATGAAGTTTTACATGCATAATTAATGCTGTACGATTTTCACAAACAGCTTTGCACAAATAACACTTTAGTTGTACTGTAAAAGTGTTACCTGATAATTTCCTAGTTCTGTTACGTTGAAATTTTTGTTTTGAAGTGTTATTCGCCTGGCTCTTGGTTTCTTTCACAGCAATCTTCGTATGTTGTATTTTTGGTTTGACTAGTGGGGATTTTAGTGGAGGATAACTTGCAGATAACCCGTGCCACAATTTCTGACTGGTATGGCATCTTTTTATATGGATGTCCAGTGCCTGCTTTTCTTTTGACTTGTATTGACACATTTTGCAACTGAAGTGGTAAGTTTCTGTTTTGTTACGTCTGAACATTACTTGTAGGGCTTTGGTTTTTGCAGTCTGGTTGGCCCCCGAAATATTACCTGAAATAACAAAATTTTCATCTCACTTTAGTAAGAACACCAAAATACTTGTTATGCTTAAATTAATATTATGCTTTTTAACATTACTACTTGATTACTTCATATAACTATTTTTTTAAATGACAATTATTTTGTTACCAGAACATTTCAGTTTCGGAAACTTACATCAATGTAAGTTTCCGAAACTGAATTATCTCAATGAAATGAGCCAAATAATTTAATATTTGTTGAAAACACATGATAACACAGACTGACAGCGTGACAGACAACTTATAATATAAGTTAGTAGTTTTTAAGGATTTTTATTTTACCTGATTTTTTTGCATTTGTTTTGAGATCAACTCTGTTTCGTGTTTGTCGTTTTCCGTTACATTGCTTTCTGTAAATAGTAAAATGTAATTAATACAATACAAGTCAAATAATTTAAAGTGTGAATAAATTTGTAATGTCTGCAATTTTATAATTAAAAGATAAAAAGGAAATGAACAGTTAAATAAGAATAGTTTATAAGCTCACAATTTGACATCTCGAGATTTACTGGTGCTCTTCTTTTTGCAAACTTTAGTCCTGGACATTAGTTTAGTAACACCACTTTCATCCTCGACAGGTTGCTGTTTTGCTTTACATCGTCGAGGTCGAAGGTGCCCGTGATTTGTAATGTCAGCACAAGTATTCGAAGATTGTTTGTACCGATTCAACGTGGAAGAACTGAGGCGATGAAGGCGAACCACCGGATCTAATAGATTGTCCATTTTGACTATCGTACTCATGGAACAGGAGTTGTCCACTTGTCTGCAAAAGTTTTTTTAAATTAGTTTCATAACTGCTTTCAAGATGTATTAATTTGTAATTTTATGAATTATCCAAATATCATCAAAATCCTCTTCAATGTTCAATATCATATCTATTATCTGGACACTAGAATTCCGAAATGGGGCATTAATGGATGGCATAATATATATTGTGGGATTAGTTAGACTGGGGTAAAAAAATTGCAGTTTTTTCTTTTAAAAGTTTGCAAACAACCAACATTATTTACAATTACAATATACATATTAAAAGAGTAATTTCAAAAGACCAAGTTAATAAATAATTAAAATTATGACAATTTTGCGGAAACGCATTATTAACCTTCTATCATAATATGAGCCATGAGCTAATAATAATTCCCCGATCTTTCACGACTTTAAGAGAAAGTTAGTAGCAATTAAATTGTTGTTGGATTCGGACATTGGACATGGGGAAGTAATCAAACAACCGAATGTCAAATGTTCAATGTATTTTGTTTAGAAGACTTAAATGTTAGAATTTCGGAAGATTATTTAATTTTAGTAATTACAATTAGTTAGTACAATACAAAGTACAAAATACCGATTAAAAAAAACAATCCCTTGTAAAAATGTAGTGTGCATTATTGATTATATTATAGTGTCAGTAGTGTGCGTGTACTCTAGCTATATTGTTATGATATTATTGATTGATTATTGATGAGTTACCTGCATTTAAATTAAATAACTTGATTGATTTGTAATTTATAAACACTGCTGTTTACACTTTACACGTTCTCCATTCATAATAAAAATTAAATATACAAAATCAAGCGCTACGATGTCTATGTGGATGACTTATTGCAAATAAATTCTTCTGTGTACGATACGCAACGCAACAACGCAAGCCGCTGTTTATGTTTTTATGAGTTTGAGACTTGAGACTGACTTGAGATTGTAACACTAAATGAGTTGGTCTTGGTCTGTGTGTCAATGTGTCAAAGTGTCAATCAATGTTCTTCTAAATTCTATTATTCTAATATTCTATGTAGGCCTTTCTATTTATTAACCCCTTTCAAATATGCAAATAAATCTAAAACTGTTAGTTCCTTTGACATTTGATGTAATTATAGGTTTTTAAGTATTTTTCACCATGACTTAATTGGTTTATTCATTTCGGCAATTTTGTATGTACACATTAATACATTGAACATCCTAACCTCACTAATGATATTGACATAAAATATGTTATGATCAAAAGAGTCCTAGAGTTAAATAATATGACAATGATATCATTATTATTGCGATAATTTAAGCCAGAAGAGAGTTTTATATTTATATTAACAAGACTGTATTCAGGATGGATTTCGGGGAGGGCAGAATTCCATTACGAGGTACAATGTACAAATTTGTGTTCTTAATTGCTCGTACAAAGATTTCTCAATTTTTTTGAAATTTTACTATGACAGAAAACTTTTTTTTTGTGATTTCGGAAGGGGAGGAGGTAACAATTGCTTTGACTGCTCCTCCTGTATACGGTCATTCATTATATCATAATACAATTAGTAATTATAACAATACTAAACCATTTTATTGTAATGTCACGGTTATTCAATTTTTACAAACTTATTTAATTGCAATTTACTCACATTTTTATATTTTCTTATATATTTATCCATGAGGAAAGATGTAATATAAGCAAATTATGTATAGAATATATGAAAATACTGTACAAAATTGTTACTGGAAATGGAAACAAGTTTAAATTCCATGTTGCAACAAGTGATTGTTGTAGGAAAGAAAATTATTTGCAATAAAAGTGCAAAATCCACAATTAATGACCATTCGGTTTTCTTCACGTCCATTTTGCATTTTGTCGTCAGAATTGCATTCAGACTGATGGGGATAATCGTTGTCCTTTTGCTGGTCATCTTGTCTGTATCATAAAAATTCATAACTTGTATAAAACACCTACTTTATGCAAGGCCTTAGATAGGGCCTTGTACTTTATGTACTTTATACACATAAGTAACTTGTACCTATGCAATGCATAAAACATTTTTCATTGATTACAATTTTACAATATTTCAAGGAGTACAGCATTACAGGTTTTATTAAACCTACAATACTCTATTCCATGAAAATACTTTTTTAAGCATGTATTTATTGTTACTGTTTTATATGCTAGATCATGCTTTAAGCAATATAAAATTTTAATGATTGACTAACTGGGATTCTGAGTGGCTGTTTATCTCTTGTTGGGAAGATGAGTCGTCGATTGCCATTCGGTGATTAGGACATTGACTTTTATGTTCGGCAACAAGTGATATTGACTGGAGAATTATGTGACACTTCATACACTCAAAGTTGAATAAATTCTCAGGATTTTCATTTTTCAGACTGTAAGAGTACACACTTCCAGACTCAAGCTTTCTCCTTTTCCTGGAAAGTTTTGTAGAGTCATCGTCAATTTGCCAATCATTGCTTTCCATAACAATTGTTTCCCCGGTCGCTTCGCTTTCGGAATTGAGAGCTCTTTTACTGGACCTAAATAATTAAATAATAATTAATGGAATTACTAATCTATTTCTAATTAAGATTATTTCGATTAATTCGTTTCAGTTGCAGGTTATTACAATGGTATCGATTAATTATTAATTACAAAAATTGTATAAAAATCTTGTCATTTACGACTTCGCTTACTTTATAGTTTCTGGACTTTCGACGAATTCAGTGCTCAGCCGAGCTGGGGAGCTCAGTTGAATCTCCAGTTTTTTACTCTGGACATCTTTCTTAGCTCCACTACGGCTATTGTTATTTTTGTCCAGGTTGTCGTAATGTTCAGAAATGTGGCTGTCCATATTGTTTTTCAATGCAAAACTCAGGCCACAAATATCACACGAAAAAGGTCGTCGCGATGGATGGGCTTTTACTATGTGTTTATCTAATAATATCTTCGTAACAAAAACTTTCGCACAGAAAGAGCATTTTTGGGATATGACAGTTCTATGAAATATTATGTCATGTAATACCAATGATTGATCGCTGGTGAAATCCTCGTCACACAACTCACAGTGTAACCCATTGTAACATTTTAGTTGAGTACTTTTGTCGGATGTAGTTTTTCTGGGCCAAACTGATTTGTGGAAAATTCTTATATGTGCTTCGCAAAGATATTTTTGAAAAAAAACAGATTCACACCTTGTGCATTTGAAATGAGATTGAGTCTGGGCCTGGGGTGACGAATCTTTTACATACGCATCATCATCGCATGTTTCCGGCTGAATGAAAGTTGGATCTTCTGCTGTCAACTCTGCTATTCCTGGAGTATCTGCGTCATTTGACTTGGCATTTTCATTGACTTTGCTGGTGAGACGAATATTCCCTTCAGCAGTTGTACTGTCAACTGTGTCAACACTTTCTGGAGTAGTTTGATGAGAATCGGCTTCAAAAACTAATGTATTTTTTCGAATGTCCACATCCGATGACGAAGAATCATTCAATTTGAATTCTCGAGAAATGATGCTGAATATGTCTTCAAAATCTTCATTAAACCTGCTTGAATTTATCAACTCATGTTGCTGTGGATTGCCGTAAATAGCTCCATACAACTCATCTTGTGTACTCGTCTCGTCAACTCTCAAGTCACTGTTATTACATGAATTGGATATAGATTAGCCAAGAAGTTCCGTTGTTCATTAACATTCATGGATATCTGATTTTACATGTTAGTGTCTTGCATGCATAATTTAAAACTGTTTTTAAACAAATGCATAATTCTTTAACGAAACTCACAACATGCATGATAAAAGCATATTCCATGTAGATTGTTAACACTAACAAGTAACATGTTCTGGTTCATGTATACATACTATATATACGCAATAATAAAAATATTATTAGTTTGAGCACAATTATTAAATACTCACCTTTGTAAGGCACACTGGAA
This sequence comes from Pogonognathellus longicornis, assembly GCA_034694085.1. Taxonomy (NCBI): domain Eukaryota; kingdom Metazoa; phylum Arthropoda; class Collembola; order Entomobryomorpha; family Tomoceridae; genus Pogonognathellus; species Pogonognathellus longicornis. The sequence continues at coordinate 10,560 of JAQFYB010001035.1, forward strand.
CATTATGATTGCTTCCAGAATCGACAAAATATATGCTTGTCCAGATCTTCTAGTATTTACAGTAACTTTACCCTTTGGCCTTTCTTTAACACTTACTTATATACAAAATTGAAATTGTAAACATTAAAATATTGTTCAAAAAAATGTAAAGCCAGCAACTCCACATAATAACGAATAGTCCAACCAAAAAAGCTGAGATGAGATGAGACGTGGTAGAGCTGGCATAAGTAAGTGTTTAGAAAACTGTTATCATCTTACTTAGCTTTGCTGCATTTGGCTGTGAAGAATGAAGATAGAATTTCTTGTTAAACGTTTCAACCGTAAGTGAAATGTAAATTACTGACAAAATGCAAGTAGAACTATTAGTGATTGTATTAATGCAGCTTTAGTATGGCTATAATATGGCTACTACGAGGAATGAAAAACAAATACACAAGAGTCAGGATGGCATATGAGACCATTCAGGGTGACGATTGACGAAAACGACAGGAAACGTGTATGTAGCTAGTCAGGCGGTGTACTGAGAATATTTGTTAATAAATATCATTGTTATAATAATCAAAAAATGTTTTGTACACCCAGGTCGGTTATCTGAGAGCAGATTAATTTATATTCTCCTTTTCTAAGGGAGCAAATCAGGGCAGTGTGGAATGTGAAACATAATGCATTCAAAGATAATTAATTTACCATATACCTATACCATTTTGCTTGGATTCAGACATTGGATCTAGATAAGGCCTACTCTTATTGTTAATAATAAACGCGGACGAGACTCCAGTCCACATTAGGACTCCATGATAAAAACCTATTGAATAAGATATCTTAATTAAAACCCACTTATTCTTGAAATGTGAAATCAAAAATAATGACATTCGTTTGCTTAAGTATTTGTATTTATTATTTTAATATCACAATTCATAGTTTAAAAGGTCAAAGGTTGGGATGCAAATTCCATAAGGTATACTTAAAATGTTTGGCTCAGGTTAATACTCTTCCTACATATTTGTAATTCCACAAATTCCAAACTTAGACCATTAGCGATGGTTTCAAGAGATAGCTAATTGATGTATTTGTAGAATCAATCTACTTACAACTATTTATTTGCATAATACATTCCAGTTGCTAGTCAAATTAAACTAAACCACTAAACTATTTGCTTGCTGTGATGAAAACAGTATAATATAAATTTGGATACATACAGAGGTAACATGGCAGTATAAGCCTCACCCACCTTAAATAAACATAATATAGGTAGATTATATTTTATTAGCATAAATACCATCAATATTGTAATGTTCAAATGAAATCAATGTGATAAAATGCAGTCAAGTTTAGTCGAGTCAAAATACTAAATACATAATTAAATTACACAGACTAAAAATCCAAATTAAGAATACATAACTCTAAAAAGCGGGTAGTCATTTACATTGTTTACTTTCTATTCTACAAAGTACAAACCAACAGTACATCTAAAAACTCCTTACCATATGAATTTCCTTAATTTAATTAAAACTTAACTGTATAAGTAAAGCGTGGCACAAAATGAGAGTAATGTGTTCTTATGAATTAACATGTAAAGTTTATGAAAAACTAACTTAAGATTAGCTTAAAATAAATTCAAACATAATTAAGTATCAATTTTAAAGGGACTCAGGACGTCGGGAAAATTGAGACTAATCCATTAGCCATTTTTGGTTTTTCAGTTATACATTTAGTTAGCTTTAGATTTTTAGTTAAACGCTCAGCAGTTGTGTGCTGCCGAAAGTGGTATCACAATACTTGTCCAATAATTGTCAAACCAATTAATGGATTTTTAGGACGTTTGGACTTTAGTTTTATAAATATCAACCCCATAATTCCAATTGATATTGTGAAAAACCAGTAGACAAGATTTTCTATTTATCAGCCTAGTATTTGGCAAGTGAAATGTTATGAAAAACATAATTTCACACATCATTAAGTAGCGAAAACTACTTTTGACTTTCTAGGAATGTCTTTCATGTTTGTTCCATCTGTGGTAATAGTTTCATTTCATGACTTTTTCATTTACACCTGCACGATATATTGAAGTGAGAGATAACTTTAGAATAAGACCACAATAAGTTAAACCTTAGGTCTTCAATTTTTAGTTGAGACTTTATGTTTAGAATTTTTTGCTGAATTTAGACTGTTTAGTTAAGTCTTTAAGTTTGGACTTTTTAGTTCGACCTTTAGTAAGTTTTGCATTGGCAGTTAAAAGCTGTTCATGCCTTAGTAAATGGTTAATTAAAGCTACCTCATTAAAACAAGTCACTTGACAAAATCTACAACGTCTTTCCATGCTGCTAGTCCTGTGAATCACAAAAGGGACTGTTGACGGTATTTTAACTAAATTAACTATTTCAACTTCAACAATGTCATCATCATCATCCTCTACAATATTCTTTTCCTCAATGGACACTTCAGTCTTGTGTACACAACTCAAATGCTTACCATACAAATCATTGGAAATAAAAGTTCTCTTGCATTTATTAACAAAGCATCTTTTTGGTTTTAAGGCTGTATGAACTTTTACCATGTGTATTTGAAGCTTTCTACTTAGAAAATATGACTTTGTACACAGTGAGCATTGGAAAGGTTTCATTTTCTTATGTCGATAATTACGATGAAACACTAAGACACTTTTGTACATTGAATTAAACTTGCATTTAAAACATCTAAATTGACGAAAACGGAGCCCCGCCAGTTTCTTCAATCTTCGAAAGAATCTTCGAGTGAAACGTTCCTTTTGCATTTTTCTGAAACGCTGTTTTTCTAAGTGTTTTGGCGTTTTCCGATGTAAATAATAATTATCAGCGTAGTATGTCTTAAAATTGCATATTTTACAAACCATTTCTCGTTGCCTGCAATTTAAAAAAATATATTATGTAAAAATTGTTATTTGACTAATAAAGTCTTTATATGTTTCGGTCATTATAAAATAATTATTTCTTAGAAAATATTGCGTCTTGTAACTTTATAATGTACTACCAACCTCCAAGGTTCTATTGGTTGAATACGCGAACTATCTGTCACTGTTGAGGTATCTTTTATTACAGCAGGGGTTTCAGTCACATCCAGTTTTCTACAAAAAATAAAAATGGATTAATCACATGAATTAGATTGCATACATTCATTGGCTTCATTTAACACCATATGTACATACATGAAAAGAGATTAGCGTACAATTAGTGTTAACATAACTAGGTACTTGCAAACAGCTAGAGAATACTAATAAAATGTTAACATGCCAAAGCTGCAACAACAATACAAAACACAAGGCTTACTCTTTCTTCTTCCCATCACATACATTCTTCAAAATATGTCTTCGTAGGTTGTGCTTACTACTAAAAGTGCGGTCACATTTGGGACACGTACTTCCAGCGATGTTATCTATTTCTTTCTGTTCGCTATTCAACAATTTTTGGAAAATATGCAAAACATTTAACAATTTTAAATGAAAATATATTATGGTTGGTACGATTATACAAGAATTAGACAGAGACATAAAGCACCCCGGACATGAGTACTTGTACCCGTAATAAAACAAACTACCACAAAAGACTTACCCATTTATATCAACTTTTAAGTGTACAGTTGTGCTCTGCATATGTCGCCGCAAACTATATCTCTCCTTAAAAACTTTTAAGCAGATGGTACATTGATGAAACCTTAATCAATGATAAAGAAAAACGTTTAAAAAATATTACTTGCATTATTGAAACAAATCCAAAATAAAAATTCACTGTTTACTAAATTATTATTTACTTGTCTTCAGTTGTACTTTTCTTCTCGCTGTCAATGGACGTATTTAGGGCTACATTTTCAGTCTGAGTATTGTCTGATAACTCAATTGCATTTTGAATTTGGTCTTTCTCTTTATGTACTTTATCATCAAACAAAATCTTTTTCGCTTGGTGCATCTTAGAAATATGTTTCCGCAAACTGTTAATGGACGTAAAATGTTCAAAACAGATAGAACATTCGTAATTCTTGCTCTTCTGTCCGTTATCCGGGTTCCCAGATATACTGTGGAAATAACGATGAAATAATTGATTCGTTCGAATAAAACTGGAAATTAAATGGTATTCAGAATAACAATTCCTTCCTTCTTACGTGTCATCGAGTTTAACAACTTCGGGGTGAAGTTTTTTGACATGTAGTCGTACATTGTAAATGGTTGACAAAACCTTTGAACATATAGGGCAAGTAGTTGATTGAATACTTTCCAAAATAATCGATTTTGGCTGCTGCAACTCTGGTTCCATTAAATCGGTAAAAACTAAATCGACAAAAATCAAAAATGGTTAGACAGATCAGTGAATCGTCTGTTGAAATGAAAAAACATTTGACATTCAACATTTAATACAATATTTAAACATAATTCGTCTTATTAATTCCCCTGTACCTTTTCGTTGATATGTATTACCGAATCCCCACACTTCGAATTTTTTTAGGAATGTCCGTAATTTTGAGTAAATCAAATCCCAAAATGTGTCTGTTCTGTCTGTCGTATCCTCCCGTTTTCAGCTTTCTGTTCATTTAGCTCACTCCGTGAAACACAAACATGTACATTTTCATACTTTGCAGCAAAATCTTCCCAGTTCACACACCAATTTCCCAACCTCCATTTGTTTCCCAACGCCCCATGTATTTATCTTTCGTTGCAATATTCCAGGCAATATTCCAGTTTCCAGATATTCCTTACCGGGAGTTGAGATTTTCGTCCAGCATTTACATTTTGTACCATTAAATGAATGTTATGTTAGCATAGTACTAATCACTAAGCTATGCATCCATTTCATGTCCCACTAATCTCCGTATCACTACACTAATTCCGTTTTCGAGTCATCGAATGGCTTATTTTTATTATTTCATTTACTTTGCAAATAAATATAGGATGTATTCCGTTGCTCCCCCCCCCCCTTAAATCTCAAATAAGCGGATATTTTGCCATAAAAAAGCAAAAGCGAGATGTTTTTCAGAATTTTGGCCAATTAGCTCCAAAGCTCTATGCTTTGCGATATTTGCGGTTGATTATAGACAAATAGACTCATTTATTTTGTACCTCATATTGGATTTTTTCCCCAATTTCTGTATGTATATACGGCCTTGGTGCACCATTGTATAACTTAAATTATATTTTTTACTTTATTTCATGGCAATTATACAGTTTTCTTCAAAGCTGATTTGTATTCAAATCAAAATACATACAACTAAAAATAAAATCCATCATTGAATCATTTAGCTTTACTTCACAAGAAACATTTTTCTTGTTCACTCTAGTCACTTTTTAATGTAATAAATTCCAAACATTCCTAAACATAAAATCATGTATTTTAAGCTTTCAAATTATAGTTGTAAATAAGGTCAAAAAGGACATTCTTACACTATACTTTAATGTACATCATATGTAAATGTTGTAAATTCAAAATTTTAATTGTATCTCATTTTTATATTTGCAAAGCAAAAAAACACGCACTTGAATTCCCCTTTTTAATTCCCACGCTTATAATATAGTCATGTAGTTATGTTAGATTACATATTATTACAATCATTGCATCGCATTTGCTTAACATGACATTACCTTTTGATGAAAAAACCCGGCTTACAATCAATAATTAATGAATATGTTTAAGTCATGCAGGTATTTTAATTTATTTAATTCGTGGTCACAAATCAAACAAGTTTTATGGTTTACCTATATAGGCGTTGTTTCATTTACATGAACAAAGCTAAGCTGGAGATAAAACAGGATCGACAAATACCTACATAATCAACTCTCTTGCACTTGCAGACAACAACTTCGTATGGACGGCAAAAAAATACATTGAATAATGTTCATACACGTAGTGTAACTTTTAAATGACCTTACATAAATAACCTACCTAACAAAAAAATTTGAACATACAACTGACCTATTTAAGCCTGTTGGAAAGCCGGTTTTCATGTTATACCGTTTAAAGGTAAAAGAGTAAGAGTATAGCAGGGTTACAAAATTACAATCTGTAACATTAGGTCTCTCACATAACAATAATAAGAATAAAATCATATAAGTGTATTACACGTAATAGCAATAATAAATGTTTATGGATAAGGAGTAAGAGCAAAACGAATCTTTGTTTGTACATTCTATATAACACGTATGTATAAGAAATGTGAATTTTTTTGCGGATCAAGAAATCTTTCAAGATATCGTTCATCGTCTATGGAAAATAAAAATGTGACAATAAAATACGTTTGGAGGAAACAAAAATGCGGTTCAATGCCAACGAAACAGGTTGCGTCTATCAAAGTTACAATTAATTTGCAAATTAAACTTTACTTTCTCTATACTGAATCATTGCACTTGGGTTCTTACATTATTATACATAGGTATTAGGTATCAGGTACATACGAATAAGAATCGCATTTATTGCAAATAAAAAATAACACACAAACACAAGTTCACCTTATTTACCACCTAAGTAGTTTCCAAGTTTCATTTAATGTTTATTAATTTCTTAAAATTATTTATTGTTTTATCTCAGATTGCCTTTCACATAAATTATAAGTTGATGAGAGTGCCGAGTGTGCTGATAAGAAACAGCACAGGGCTTAAGAACAAATAAATAACCCTAAAGTTTTAAATATTATTTTACTTGATAAAATATTTAAGAGTGCAGTGTAATAAAATCATTTTATTATACCTAACACCTAACAATCCCTAGAGATATGAAAGTTTCAAATAAAGATGCATAGTAAAATTTATATAATACTCATTTGTAGCAACCTACTCTTATATACAGTTATCACATATTTTGCAAATATTTTACGTTCAAACATTCATAAACATTTTTACAGACACTTGGAATGATCAATATTATTGCAATTAGTAATTACTGCTAAGAGATTTAGAGACTTAAAATGTTTATCATTTCTTATGTCATGTTTTAATTGGCATAATTATTTGTAGCTACTTATCTGAATGTGTGTACCAAAGATTAATAGTAATAACAAGAATTATTAATATTATACCTACATAGGTACATAGGTGCACTATCTCTTTCTCTGCATCCTGATTGATTACATCAGAGAAACAGAATTATGAATTAATAAATGAAGCCAAATTAATTTTTCAGCTATGAAATGAAATGATTTTGCAATTAGTCTGTGATTGTACAGAATCAGGAAAAGCTATGTAAAAATGGCATAACGAGGTATTAGCACATTATACACAACAAGACTGCACAACTTCATTCATCACTTAGAGAATTTTAATTCTCGTATTTGGAACACAAAAACATTAAAACACATCCTCCACAAACAAATATGCGTCATATACAAACGATTCTCATTACACAAAGATTGTAATTCTAGAACAAATACAAATACAGCATAAGTACATTTGCTAATACATTGCAAACATAAGGATTCTGCTCCAATATTCTAGATTGGTTTTTAATCCCATGCAAAATTGCGTTATACTAATTATACATCTATTTTTTGCATTTTTATTGATATTCCATTAATATTACATGCATAAATAGTACACACCTTAGGTCTGAGGCCATAAAATCTGTCTCAGAGTGTGTTTAACATGTGAAATTCCTACAGGAGCATTTCTACTGTATCATAAAATAGATTACAAACCTCAAGCTCACATTCAAGCTACAAGAATAGAAAACAAATAAAAATGTCTCAGCATGCTACTATACTACTAGCAATAGTTAAACTGTGCATTGTGCTACAATACACAACAACTTAAAAAGCATGTAATTCCACGTATTTAATAATGATACTAACTGAAGCATTGCATTCCAGTACTAATGTACATTGTATTAATATTAGCTTCAATTGAACTAAAGACTATTGCATAAAGCTAAAAAAAAACTAGTACTTATAATATGCACATTGCATACATACATACATTATACATAGAAATTCATTTATATGCGAAAAAGGCAAAAATGCGTGTCTCCAAAAAATGATGCATGTAAATAGATAAAAGCAAAAGTGAGTTTAAATGAAAAGCATTATTGTTGTAGCGTTATTCACATAGCACGAAGAACTACATTACATATGCAACACAACAATACACAAGGAGAATGCACAACAATAGAATAGCCCGTGTAGTTGCACAATGTAATAATATTCAACAACTTGCGAACACAGGCATTTTTCCATTGAAACAACGATACATTTGTTAATAGATATGCATATACATAGGACGTTTACAGCAATAATAAAGCAATGTATTTTGCTCGCAGCATTATATTAGTGCGAATATAAATGCAATTACCTGCAAAGTACACACCTTTGTATTGTATCAATATCAGTTCATATCTATTTATAAAGATAATGTGTCTGCATCTGCATTATACAATAAATAAAGGAGTAGCTCATTCTATACAATAATAATTAGAAGATCTGCTGGTGTATGGTGGAAATGCGTAGCCAAGCGTCAGACTCACCTTGTATTGTGTATCTTTACAAATAGAGTTTGATGCAGCGAGAGAGTAATCTGTAGGTACACTGGATATAACTAGTAAATTGAACTTTATAATCAAGATTCATCGTCTCTATTCAAAATGTATCCAACAGGGATTTTCAATCTCAAATCAACATGTGAGACTCATTGCATAGCTTATCATTTATATCATTTATTTGTGTTGTATAAAAGGGAATAGCACATTAGGCAGCCCATGCATAAAACGTTTAGATTAGGGATTAGGTATAGCTATGTATCTTAAATCTTAATATCTATGTGAAGAATCTTTTACGCTTTGTACATTACATTTACATACATATGTAACATTCTTTAAATACTAAAATATTTTATGCTTTTCTGTGTGTTTAATTACTAATATATGCAGATATGCAATAGAGATATCTAAATGTATATTTGTTCTTAGCGTTTATTAAATCTGAGATAAGAATGGGCATTACTATTTACTTTAGACAACTACAAAATATTTGATGATGAGATCACAAGAAAGTTTCTCTCTTCTTGTCTCGAATCTAATATTTAACTATATTTTTTAATACTTAATTACACTGCTATAAATTTGTATACCTAATCCTAACTAATAATGCTACATTATGCTGTATTAAGTACTTTAAAGTAAGTACACATTACGGAGTACAGTGCATATGTAGTATACATATACATGTAAAATATGTTGATGAGCTCCATGAGCATGAAATCATTATAAAATTAAGGGTACCAACAATCCAAAACTAATGCACTTTTTAATGTTTGACCGCAGTTAAATACTTGAGGGGACTACTTAATGTTAGTAATAAAATTTTAGTGCTGATAAACACAGGGACAAAATGTTCAAAATATTATTTAATATTATTGGTATAGGTGATTTAGGTGAATGAATACTGAATCAGCATTTATTTTTCAATTTATTGTAGCTAGAATAACCCCAGGCTTTCTATAGATCTTAGGGTTGTCTTAGGATGACGAAACCTGACTATGATGACTTGAGGACCTTTTCTGACTGTCTAAGGCTGTGGAATTCGGTCAGTTAGATGTGCGTTAAAATATTGCTCTTATATATTGTGACAAAACAAATAATTTGTCTACTATATACAAGTATTATGTATATACTAATTTCTCAAACAGTGATAGCTATTTACACACTTTATGTCCATGAGCAAAGGTAATTACGCCCAAGTTAGACTTATACAACTGCATCAAACATTATTCGTGTTCATTTTTCATGTAGTTGTAATGCTAGTATTTGTTTAGTAAAATAGGTAGGTAGGTAATATGTAGTAATTTTTAATCTTTCTTGTTTGTTTAGATTGTAGTCAGTAATGAACTAATATTACACACCTACATTGCACTATAAATCCAGCAATGTAAACTGTACAAAAGTTGTTCATTGTCAACTTAATGAGTCAAAATCAAAAGTTGTCTTTGGGTATACATGGTATAAAAACCCAATAACAAGCACAGTACAAGTACAAACAGACACGACAAACTATGACAAAGAAAACTACCAAGATTAAACATTAAAAAATGACATACATATATGCATATATTATACTACTATATAATTTTCTAAATGTACGTATGCATATACATGACATACGGACATACCACAGACTGCTGTGTGGTGTACCATTACCATTACTAACTGTTGTCGGTCTATACTCTACAATATGAACAAATGACAGTAGGTTATATAACTTTTTATTAATATTACCTACTCATAAAGTTCATAATATAAAATAGCCCCTTGCTAACTATGCGGAGTGAGTCGATTTCAATAATAATTTATTAGTAAATATGTATAGACAAGAATGTTATTGCTATTCTCCGTCATTTGGTTAGTTTAGTTTTGAGTTTGGTGTGGAATGGCTTTGGCCAGTATGGCTACACACAGACAAATTAGAATTAGCCAAGAACCACCAGCTAATAATGAAGGAATTCATTCCAAGTAATAGGATTTGTTGTAATGTATATATTCACATTATCACTAATAAACCCCCAAAACAAATTATGTCTGTACATTTTATGATAACAAGTATAGACACAGGTATTGCGAGGGAAATAGTATTCAGTGAGTATTCTCAGATTGCTGATACACATTGTGTATTGTAGAATAATAAATATGTAGGAATATTAAAATTGCATGCACCACTGCACTGCAATCCTCATGTTGAATTTAAAGGATTTGGAGAAGGCTGCTAAGACAAATCATGCCTTTACATTGCGCATTGTATGCTTTGCTTGTGTTGTATCTTCTACATCTAGTACTGTGACACAACAATAGGAAACACCAACCACCACATCATTATTACTAGCAAAAGACTAACTATGGTTAGTAACTAAAGAGTAAAAGTAAATCATATGGAGTACCTGCTTAAATTTTATAGGTACTAGTAGAAATCCATATTATTATAAGTAATATAAATATGTTTATGGAATTTGTAATAAGTAGATTGTTGAAAGATATATATTATGCCTAATTATCTGTACATACCTACACAATGAACACAATGCTATAGAATAGATGAATGAATGTAGGAACAATCTTTATGAGGATACGATATTGTGCCAACACTAGCTACACCATCAAAGCACGAGTCAAAAATCTCGAGAACAATCAATTTTTCTTATAAGTACTACCTAGGTAGGAAATATATAGGTAGTAGCAAGGCCGTATACAGGGGATGGATATATGGGCATTTAAAACCCCGAAATCTCAAACAATAAGTTATTGCCTGTAAAAGGGCAAAAAGTCGAGACGCATTTTACGTGATTTTTGGCCAAAATTGTCTCACATTTTTTGAGCTATTGCATGACAATCCCCATCTTATTGTTAGTGCTTTATGTTGGAATTTTACCCTTCCAGAAATGGACTTCTGGATACGGCCTAGGGTAGTGGTACTAGATACCTATGAAGTACCTGGCTATATTTATTATAAGCATTGTATTCACAAATTAGGGATAGCTGGTCATACACTTATATTTTAATTGGGTTTACCTTATATATTAGTACACATTCTTCACTAGAATTATCATTTTTGACCTTTGAGTCAAAACATTCCAACAACATGTTCTTAGAAATGGAAATGTAGTTTGAATTGAAATGCATTCCAATGAACTGTCGTTACTGAATGATCATGAAAGTCTACTATTATATTCAGTCTACGCGTTTGGAGCTGTAGAAATGGTAATCTTGAACTATTTATTAATCACTTGCACAAAATTCTATGTATGCACAAACACATTACTTGAGAACACATAAGTACGTTAGGTGGGTAACAGTTTTGTTGGAATTTAACTAAAGGTAGACCATATTGCAAAACGGAGTATTGGAACAGATACTTTAGGTATACTTTATACCCATTGCATATTACATCATTGCATGAGGGATGTATTTAAGTACTACATACTACACAACACAGTGTTTTAATTTAATGTAGAACTATGCAATAAAATGAAGACATGAACTAGATTGACTAATCAGATTTCTGGTTTAAGTTTACTTTTTCTTTCTAAAATCTGTTTGTGGCCAGTGGCTACACATTGTAAGTAATTATTCTTACATGCACTTAAATGATAATGTTGTATGTATACAAATGAAACTAACATTCCATATTACAATGAGCCATGGTGTATGAGCAACTTATCAACGTCCATTATATTATGAATCATGATGACAAACCGCAACAGACAAAGTAATAACTTTACTAAAAAAATTATACAATAAGGCAGATCAATATTAGTATATTAGACGTGATTCACTTAGGTATTTACATTTTACATATTATTATTGCAAATCAGGTTATAGTAAGTAATGGATATTTCATTTTAAAAGATTGATATATGTGTGACACATAATGTGTCTGTACCTGTAATCAAGTGATCTGAACCAATAAATATATGTCGTGTCGAATGCATATGACCATAACTGTTAAAATGTAACCAGTTGGTTATAGAGTGGGCAGGTATTTGCACTTGCACTTTTATTTTATTGCCACAAGGCAACGGAAAAAAGAATTAGTACTTTGCTTGTGATGAATGCGAGTTGTTCGACATAGAGAGACAAACGTTTCATTAATTAGGCAATTGAGAAACACCGTGTCAGTAAAATACATTAATAATCAACTCTGTGTATCTTTCTATGCACTACATATGCACATTACTTGTAAGGAAAGCTAGTAAAGGTACTTTTTTACTTTTATACACCTTGTACTTGTAAAACGTGTGTAAATGTGTCCTCTCTCCCTATTATTCTTTTTTAGCCATTCCCACATAATAACAGGAGGTGCATACACTAACTTTGTTTCAGTTTCATATATTTACATACAAATAACATTAAATACTTATTATAAACAAGGCTGTATTTAGATGGGGGCAATTGCCCACTTCGAAATCGGGAAAAAATAGGTTATTTTCCCAAACAGTCCAAAAATTTTCGCTCTAAACGCGAATTTTATGCATTTTAGGTTGGTTTCTGCATAAAATGGCTCAAATTCTTTGCACTACACTTTACAATTGTCATTTTTGTGCACTATTTTTCTCCTCCCGAATGGTATCCTAAATACGGCCTTGAAATTATATAACCCACACCACAGATTATAGAATCTTTGTATCTTTACAACAATTACACTTCTATACCACATTATACTTCATAAATCTGACAGTATCTACATATATATAGGTTAGGTGTATGTAATCTGGTAACATTATGTAAACAATGTAAACATTAAATGATGTTGATCTGAGCGAAAAGAGATCGGGAAGCCGATGAAAGTTACCTTGTGTGTGTGTCGTTGCCTATATAGCATTACTATGTAGGTATGTGTGCATTCTATTTTCTAAGTACCTACAAACCTACCTAATGTACCTACATAAGTATGCACTATGTACATATATGGGGAATGGGGATATGATACATTTTTTATAGAGTTGCTCTTTTGTGTAAGAATATGATAATGTATAAGGAACCGGCTGTTGTGTTTGTGTGTGTGGTAGTGACTTGGTTAAATTACATTATAAAAATTACAATGCAGTCACTTTAGCGAGTTCAAGTGAATAAATTAAAGAATGAATCGTCTATAATGCGAATCATGCGAAGAAATGAATGTTGAAAGGGTGTTGTTGGTTGAGTTGAGTTGACTTGACATTACATAACACACACAATATAAGCAGACTTGATCTAGTTCAAATTTTCAGATTAGATCACTGTAAATCCTCAGTTCCCTTGTGTACTCCATTATCATTACATTATTGCTATCAGAACGTATCAACATCATCAACATCCCTTTTCTGTTACATTAGGTTTGTTCGTGGGTTTGGTCACATTTTTAGCTGTGTGTCTTAGCAGAAATAGAGCCGTGACTGTTGTCGAGCTACAGGAACGAACAACCTTCTTATTTCCATTTCACTCTGAGTCTGTTGAATGAGACTGTGGCACAAAAAGGCTAAATGTAGTATTGTCCTATAATGTTCAAGTAAATGTACTTTCGTCAATTTGTTGGCTTTTGGGTCTATTGTCTTGGTGTGTGTGGTGTGGTGTGTCAGTTTGTCCCTGTCCTGCATTATTGTGTTATGTGCCACACTAAATCCACTAAATTGCACCGTGGATTCTGAGAGTCTATGCGACAATGACGATGAATTGTGATTGTATTGTCCTCCTGCATGCTTTTCCTCCATAAAATTCTTTCTTTCGAGATTGCTAATGTGTTTGCTTATCATTATGCCTTATGTAATGTAATAATAACAAGACAGAATATTATTCACCATTTATTTATACAATATTTACCTAAGGTATGTATAAAATGTATGCATACGTGTGAGTAGTTTAACTTTTTTAAAGCTAGTATGGCTTGGTATTTTAAACTGTCTTGTGTTCATATTCATCATACATAGAGTTTTTACGTGTATTTATAATTTATTATTATCTTTGTAAACATCTGCTGTGTGTCTGTCTGTGTCTTCGTGAACATTTAATGTCCCTTGATGAGAAAATCTACATAACTATTTCTTACTTACTTACATTCTTTTTGAATTGACTTAAAATAAATACGGTCGTGTCGTGTCTGTCGTGTTGTTGCCGTAACTAAAAGGTGGAAGTGAAACAAGGAACACTTTACTGTGTCTCATATTATGGCTACCTACATTTCAGTTACATTTACATATTATTATATTTCTACCAGCATCATGTCACATGTACCTATATAAATATAAACAGATTTTTCATCTACCTACCTATGCACAGGTACCTATATGAAAAATTATGACTGCTGCTTGCACTTATAGACACATTATGCATGTATTTTTCTAACTGATAATTGTAATCTTCTATCTTTTCAAACACATGCACAAGAATATTTTGGAATGTGTGTTGAACGTTGTCTCATTTGTATGTAGGTATACCTAAAGCATAAAATATATTGTGTATGTGTAATAACGTCAATAATGTGATGTTGTATTATGGTAGTCTCTGTAAAAGTAGACAACACATGCCTTCATTATTATTACTAACTAGTGGAGTGGGTTATTGCCATTAAGCATTACGTATTCGCACAATAATTCGTTTTATATAAGATTTGAAATGAAAAGGGGGTGAGTTGAGTTTGTTTGACTGCTTTTATGTAGGTATAGGTACCTATATACAGTATGCATTAATAAAAGTAATCTTGAAGTCTTCTTACGACTCTCACATAACCTATACCTACATACAAATACACACTACACATCATGCTTTGCAGATAAAGCATCCTGCTGCAGATTGTGCAGATACACTATTCCTTGTAATGAACACAATGTAATTTCCTAAGCTTACTTCTTCTTTGAACATAACTTTATACACAGCGAAATTTGAGCAACATGAGACTATCGAGAATTCTTAATTTGTCTGCATTCATTGTAGCATTGTAGTACCTATATGGCAAAATAAAGACAACAGCACACATTTCGTCTGAATGAAGGAATGTCCAACAACAATGAACATTGGACATACACCTAGTACTAGAGTAGTGTAGAAAGAAAGAGTAAATTACAGACAATGTGTAATAAGGGTGTCTAATATAATGGTATGGAAAATGCAAATCCCTTGTGGCAGATAATAATGTAATGTAATGTAGTAGTTCCTTATATAGGTAGTTGGTTAAATTGAAAGGTATGAAATAAAAGATACCTAAATAGTAGCCAAGCCAAACCACCTCACCTGCTGTGTCTAACCTAATATGTTATTATGTATGCACCTTTTCGATTTCAATTGGTTTGTGGATGCTTTGCTGTGAAATTGTAATATGCGGATCTTCGCCTTCGTATTTGCACATTACATTACATTGCATCGTTCTAAGAACACTGTAGTCATTCAGCAGCCCTTGGCTTGACAACTTCTACTGTACTTACTGCGACAGGTATATTCACATATATATACTCGACTCACTCACAACAACGTATTTTGTAGGTCAATCAAGAATTGCTCTGTTTCTCTACAGCTCAAAAACATATAGCACACTACATAGTACACACACACATACATTACTTAGCTTTTGCTGTGTTTGCGCTAATAAATAAATTAAGTACAAACAGAAAGAGCACATTCATACATACGTGAGATTTAGAGACACACAGGTGTGTTGTGTGTGTCAGTAGTGTGTAAAGTGTATGTGCAAACTTTTTGCACGCAAAAGAATATATTACTTTAATAGCACGAAGTGTTTAAGTGATCGAGGTGTTTGGAGGAGCTGCTACTGTTGCTGCTACCACAACTCATCATTACAAAACTGATCATCATGAGAGTAAGTTGGGGCAGTGAGTGAAAATGAAAACGGATTTGTGTCTTTAGGCTAAAGGCTACTTATTTACTAGACGATTCATTCTGTGCTAATTGATATTGGTTGTTGGGAGATTGAGATTGAAGCGAGAGATATTTACTTATTACACGAAGAGATACAACATAGATTAGATAATCTCGCAATTAACCAAGTCATCACCAATTCCAGACGAGTTTTTCCTTTGCTTCTGGTTGTATGTTTTGTTCAGGTTGTTGCAGTTTGTGAAATATGTAATACGAATGAGATTACAATTCTTGGCGATTGTTCCACATACAAAAATTATTACAGAGAGCTATAGAGCTACATACATACATACAACTAGAAAACAATAACTCGTCCAAGATTATTCTAATTTCACTTTATACTTATACATAGCTACTTAGATTCTTGGTTGTTTTCTATTGAATGAACTACAGTACAGTATAGAACAAGTTAGTTACAATTAGTTGTTCTCAATCTCAAGTGCAAGTTTGTAGTTCATTTTCATTCATTTGGAGTTCTTGCTCATTGTTTGTTTGTTGCTTGCTTTTTGGAGTCAGTCATGAGTTCACTACGGGGCATTGTGAGTATTTGTCTTTTTCATGTATTTTATTTTGTTGAAATTGTTTCTGAAATCATTGTAATTTCTGGAGAATTTAATTCTTTAGAAAAGTAGGAGGGGAGTGTAATTTCAGTTTTTATTGAAAGATTGAATTTTGCATGGAAATGGGTTAATTTGTTTTTGGGTTGTTTGTGTTACAGGTGTCTGTTTTATTCCTGCTGTTTTTGCAATGGGACAAAGGGAACGCACAAAGTTTCACTTACTATTTCCGTCCTGGGCCTAATTCTCCTGCTAGTTCATTTAGTCTTGGAAATCCATCACCTTTTGCAGGATTTGGTCAACAAGCACCAACACCTCCATTCAATGGAAATAATCCTCCAAGAGGGTCACAGTATTATACTTATGGTCTTCCTGGAGGAAATGAAGAACCTCAACAACATCAATCTCCCAGGGTTATCAATCAACCCATTCAATACTATCAACCTCAACAGCCGGAACAAAATCGGCATGTTCAACAACCATATTATTCAACAATTACTCAACAGCAACTAGATGCTCAACCACAGCCGCAGCCACAACAAATTCAGTATATTCAGCAGCAGCAGCCTCAACAGCAGCCTCAACAGCAGCCTCAACCGCAGCATCAAACACAACTCCAACATTTACTCCCATCACCACAAGCACCACATCAATTTACTCCAAGTAATTTCATTCTCCAATAAATTATTTCCAAAACTAGGTTAATTAAAATTAAAAAACCGGAAATCCGTTAATTGTTTTCAATTTTTTAGTTGTTCCTGCCACTCCTACACCGTTTTCTCTGAACGCATTTTACAATCGACCCCAACCAACTTTTGCATCCAGTTTGCTAAATAGCATTGGAAATGTTCCAGCTAACCGAGTTGTTCAAGCCAAGACATCCGCGGAAACAAAAGATAGTTCGGAAAAGCCGTTGGCTGTGGTTTCGCCCAAACCCAGAGGAATCAATGGAACAGTTTTAACTTACACTGTCCGCACGGAGGTTAAACCGAATAGACCGACAGTTGTTGAAGAAGAAGAATCGGAGGAAGAGAGTTCTTCTGAAGAAATCATTCCTGCTGAGCCACCCAAGCGGGTACATGTTGTTCCTACAATTACAAGAGTGAGAACAACTACTACGACTTCAACAACCACTCCAATTCCTACGACAATTCGTCCTACAAGCACACCAGCACCTGTCACTTCTGCAACCACCGCAGAAGAATCTCGTCCTTCGCCAAGTTTGCCTCAGTTTGTGAATGCAAGCCCGTCTCCAATTACTCAATCGCCTTACTTACAAAACCAAAATCAATTCCCAACACCCAGTGTAGGCTCGCCCTTTTTACCCAACCAATTTTCCCCACAAACTCAACAATTCCTCCCCACGCAATTCGCTCAACGAGATCCTTTCTCATTGAACGAATTTCCAAATCAAAATTCTCAATTTCCCCCCAACCCGTTTTCCCCTCAAAATCAATTCGCTCATCAGTTCCCACAACAGCAAAACGACTTTCCAAATCCTGAACAATATTTCCCACGGGAATACCCATCGCCCGATCCCCCACGCGGAGTTCAAGTCCTTGGGCGAGGACAAGAAGACTCCCAGTATCCATTCAGACCATTCCCTTCAGAAATTCCAGAAATTGAAAACAACAGCAGTGGAGAAATCGAAAATCAATTAGGTACTACAACGTTTACTCCTTCTTCCCCAAGTCCGTCGCCAATCCCCCTTTTGAGTACAAGCACACTTGCAGCTGTGGCACGAGGACAGAACTTTTACAAATTTGCAACTCCCTCAGGGTTATATGATCAAGGGACCGCTTCCCCACTTCAACAATATTCTCAAGTAGAAGGAAATAATAATGAAGCTGAACTCAAGAGTACCGTCCGTAGAGGAAGAAAACGTATCCGAGTCAATCGTAACAGATTCCAGCAAATCAGAGGAGAAGGAAGACTTATTGAACCAATTTCTCAAGTTTCTCAATCTCCCAATTTTATTGTTGCTGCAACTCCCCAGCCAGAAGATGACGATGTGACGACTTACAGATCTAAATTCAGATTTGTGTCCCCCAGAACCCAAGCTGCAACAACTAGAAGACCAGAAATACAATCTATTAGTAATAACAACAATGACAACTCAAATACAGGTGAGTCAGACCAGGCTATTATTGACAGAAGATTGCAAACTCTTCAAAGACAAATTAGATTCAAAACTAATAATAAACACAATGACAACACCAAAAGAGGATGAGAGGGTTGTGCTTGTGATGTGAATTGTCTTTGTTCACTTTCTGTGACGATGAAGACGAAAGCTTTAGTTCAAATGTTGTATGGATCAATGACATAACTTCAGAATGCATTCTAGTTCTGAATGAGATTTACTTAAACTACACTACAATCCTAAATATATTAAAAGTACCTGTACCTTAACTTTTGTATATTATGTAATGTGCATATTTATGATTTTCTTCTTTAATACTTTCAAAAGCCAACTGCCAATTGTATATGAGTATAATAATAAACGTGGCTACATGACCAAAGGTTTACAATACATTGTATTTTGTTGCGGGCGGAAGTAAACATTCTTTATTGCAACAACCATCTGATTTTGAGGCTCGCATAATAAGTAAGTAGTAATTACTTTGCATAATGCAACTAGTGCAATAAGATGCATTTATATATGGAATTACAAATAGAATAAAACAGTACTCAGAAACAGTTTTTTTATAATAAAGAAATAAATAAAGGTGTATTCTTTATTGCAATTCCTCACTAGATTCACAGGTTCGATAACATGAAACATGAATACAGTACAGAGACGGAATTTCAATTTCTATTCTTTTTCATTGACTTAATTTTGTGGCGAATTGAGACGCTTCGTTTTCATTGTTAAACAATTTCACTCCTACAGGGTTTTCAAGGAGGACCGTAAGTCGTGTTCCGTTTTCCTCCGCATTCAAAAACCTTGAAGACCACAAAAAAATTAGCAATATATCACTTACAATATGTAAGAATGCAACCTTAAGATTTGACTGACAATGAATGTCAGAAACGGACGCTATGAACAATGGTAGTCAAATTGTAGGTAATTACTTGCTAAAAGGAGTGCCGTTAACTTCTGTAGCCTTAGGTGACATATCGTCTTTCTTACACACATACACCGTCTTCCCATTTAAATGCAAACAGTCTGCTTCCGTCAACTTTTTTCCACTTTCATTGCAAAGTCTAAATGGAACGTTGAAGAGTCCAAACAGAGATTTAATCTGAAAGGTGGAAAAAATGAGATTGCTATCATTATCATAATAATAATTATATTATACATCTCTAGCCATTTTTCACGCTTTAAAAGGTGAGAGTGAGAAGTGTTACTAATTATAGAATAGAACTCACGTTGCCATTGAGCTCTAGTAACTTCAGCTTCCTTTTCCCAACAGGATTTTCAAGAAGAACAGTTCCTTTCACCCCTGACGCAACTGATTTAAGTGTTTCATTCAAAACCACATTTACATATCTGAAAACACACAAGTAGACACATCACATACGAACTAAGCAGAAATGTAGTACACATTAGTGAAATCTCTGTAAATATCACGAAAAACAAAAACGCTGTTTGTACTTACTGACAATTAGGCGTGCTGGCTAATCTCTTAGCAATTTCTTCCTCCGTTTCTTCTTTAAATATAGCCACAACCAAATTACTATCTTTCACCTAAAAAAATGCGATAAAAAGAGTTAGAGCGATTTTACATAATAAAAGAAACAAAAACTTCGACCACAACTTTACTAATGTTTCAATTACTTGAAAGTCTTCTTTGATGAGGAACTGAATGGTTTTGGAAGCATCGCTGAGAGGCTTGACCGACGACCGAACAGCATTCTGAATGTACTCAGAGAAATCGACAATAATCTTATCCATTCCTTTATCCGCATGCAGATAAATAGTCACTTTATCCGTGGGAACCAAATGGGCTTTCTTCTTAAGCTTTTGAATACGATTAATGACTTCTCTAGCAACTCCCTCGTCCTATGTGACATCAACAAACAAAATGAGCAAATTATTATATATACAATTTAGAAAATAAAGGCATTTAATCATTAATCATACACTAGAAACTTACCAGCATGCTTTGATCTGCTTTGGTATTAAGTATAACAAGTACAGGCCCATCACAAGCAGCTTCTAATTCGTTAGACCCACTGCCTCCAACATCATACGTTATGAACATTTCTTCTGTACTGATCCACTTTCCACACACCTCGACACCCCCCTTTTCCGTACAAGCTTCCAATTCAGCGTCATTTAGAGACTGAATGTCACAAAACACAAGAGATGAATAATAATATTATTAGCACGGAACGATATGATTGTATGTCATTGTTTAGAATTGAGAGAAATGTTCTGAACCTTTATAGCATTGGCGATGTTCTTAAAATCAGCTTTGTATTTAGCACCAAGAAGTTGATGATTCGGTTGCGCTTTGAGATGTACATCAAAAGCAGCTTTGTTCGAGCTTAGAGTCAACTTCTTTACATTCAATTCCTCGAGAATGTAATTTTCTAATCCTTTCACGTCTTGTAAGAATTCGTCGTTTGAGTGTACAACAATCACTTCGGGCAAGGGGAACTGTGAGACAAAATAAACGCTTTTCATTCAGAACAGCACATAAATGCATTCCATTGTAGATTTGAAGACGATAAACGTACCTTTGTAGGTATAGTTCGACGATCTCGAGCCAATCGTCCTAATTCGATAACCTTTTGCATTCCTTCAACTGCCTTTTCAATCTTTTCGTCAATTATCCACTCTCTACAAGAAAAATCAATTTGTCACAGAATAAGAATTATATTGAATTAATTTAATCATTATTTATTTTGATGCTTAATCTTTTTTATTACTGAGCCTTGGGTAGCATTAGGTAGTGGATACTCTCGTCGTTTACGCTGTCTTCTGACTTTTTGATAACCCTTTTTAAGTTTTGATATATAGTTTCTGTAATAAACGGAGTGAATGGAGCCATGAGACGTGTCAAGGTGAACAAAACCAAGAAGAATACTTCTAGAGCTTTGTATGAATCTTCTGAAGTTCCTTCACCCTGAAATGTTGTTACAATTATCATGAGATATATCTGTATAAAAGTACTGATTTTATTTATCGTTTGTGACATTGACACATACCCTGAGTCTTCGACGATTAAGCCGCACGTACCAATTCGTTAATTGGTCAATAAATCGTACTAAATGTGGGACGACAGTATAGAGTCGATAGGCTGCCATTTCTTGTCTAAACCAGGTAATTAGTGTCTGCACCGAAGACAGTACCCATCTGTCCATTACGTTCCAATTACTTAGATCAGTATTCTTGCTTTGATCTAACGTGTCCGAAAATCGCAGCTGTACATTATCATCTTTCTCAACTCTGATAATGTTTTGGACAAAAAATCTATATGCGTTGTACCTACGAAGGAATTGACAACATGTCATTAGACAATCGTGCATTTAACAATATAAGATATGTATGAATTCATTTTTAAAAAAGGAGGCTGTCCGAAAGCTTGTAATAACGATGAAACAATTAAAAAATTTCATCAAAACAACAAACTTTTCGAATTACTATTGTCCATTAGCGAAACTGAATAACTAAAACGATGGAGTCAACAGTATTAGAATGGACCCACACAAAAAATTACCCTATAGCTTAATGCTAGATAAAAAGACACAAGATATTGAAAACATAAATATTAAACTTACCAAGGTAAAAACACATCTTTTAGCAAATCCCGTACACCTTCTTCCTTGAATTTCAAGCTCTCTGCTCTCACAACCGGAGAATTGATAAGGTAAAGTCTTAAAGCATCAGCTCCATATTTGTTCACCACTCCCATTGGGTCTGGATAATTCTTCTTACTCTTTGACATTTTCTGACCATCCGTAGCAAGAACCAAACCATTGCACACCAAGTTTTTGAAAGGTGCCTTGCCAAATAGATGAGTAGAGATCACCATAAGAGTATAAAACCATCCTCGAGTTTGATCTATGCCTTCAGCAATAAAATCTGCAGGAAAGCTGTCTTCGAATTCCTCTATTTAAGCAAGAATCACAGATATATTATGGATCGCCAAAAATTATGCTTCAGAAATATTGTATTGGAAATATGCTTACTTTTATTTTCGAAGGGAAAGTGATTTTGAGCGTAGGGCATAGAACCAGACTCAAACCAACAATCAAAAACTTCTGGAACTCTTCTCAGTGGTGGATTTCCAGGAATAGCAGATGGAATTTCAATTTGGTCCACACTAAAAGGAAACATTACAAAAAATTGTTTATAGGTTGTTTCAGGTTAAGACGTTATACATCACTTAATTGATGAGTAAATTACAATTCTCTGTGCAGATCTTCAGGGGCAGGTTTGCCAGTTAATTCCTCAAGTCTAGCCCGACTCCCTACACAAACGATTTCTTCAAAGTCTGCAGATGCCCAAATTGGGATAGGAGTTCCCCAATAACGACTCCTGCTTACAGCCCAATCTCTTGCATCTTTAAGCCAATTTCCAAATCGCTTTTCCTTCACAAAATCAGGAACCCTAATTCAAATTGATAACATCATTATCGCTATTCTTAAAGAATAAAATGAGATTCGTCCTGTGATATTGCTAAAATAGAAGTTAAACTAAACTAACCAATATGTGGATTCATTGCTTTCAAGTAATTTTTGTCTGAAATCTTCCACTCTTATGAACCATGAAGGGACAGCCCGATAAATAAGCGGAGTATCAGATCTCCAGCAGAATGGATAACTATGCTTAATAGTTCCTGAGTGTACCAAACGACCCTTCTGTTTTAACAACGCTGTGATATTTTTGTCAGCATCCTAAAAAAAGTAATAATCAAATAAATATATTATTAAATTATTTCATTAATTTTGTTTACATTTGTGTAGATTCTTATCAGACATTAATTGAACAACACTTTTATAAAAATATAAAATTAAAAGTTATTCTACGTAAACATTTTTGTCCCTAGAGCTAATCAGAATTGACAAAGATAAATATCATAAACAACAAAATGATTAGCTCTAGAATTTTATTTCGTCCATTAGCGAAGCTGAATGATCACAGGGTAGACCAACAGAATTAGAATGGACCCGCTATAAAATAAAAAGTTAGTTGCACTACAAATAATTTCTAAGGGAATACTTACTTTCACATACTGACCAAGAAAATCTTTAACTGGTTCAATAAATCGTCCTTTTGGATCAAGTGGGCATATTGGCTCCTGATCTTCTGTAATTATTCCAGCAGCTTTGCAAACCCTAATAAATAATTGCTACTATTTAATAACATTATTATAATAATTCATTTTGTTTATGAATGTCTGACATTGTTAATTAGTTTAAAAATATCAGACATTTCGGATAGCATTTAAACATTTTGAAAAGAAGATTGTCCGAAAGTTCGTAATAATGATGGAAGAATTAAATTTCTTCATCAAAACAACAAGCTTTTCGAATTACTATTGTCCATTAGCGAAACTGAATAACTAAAACGCTGGAGTCAACAGTATTAGAATGGACCCGAGATAAAACGAAAAAGTAAAATGAATCAACCATCAACCAAAGTTAGGAAATAAAAACAAACCTGTTATCGTCAGCACCGAAATAAGGAGCTTGATGAACAATGCCTGTTCCAGAATCTTGAGTAACATATGTGTCAATGAGGACACGAAATGCTCCTTTCTCCTTGTACTATATGACACATGATTATTTAAGCATTAAATAAAAACCCGTAATGAAATACCTCGAAAAGCTTAATGTTTGCAGAAAAATTAAAAATAGGTACCTCGACAAAATAATCAAAAAGTGGTTCATATTTTTCATCTTTCAATTTGATTCCAGGAAATTTTTCTAGTACAGTATATTCTTCTGGCTTCTTGTACAAAGATTCCACTCTTGCTTCCATTAAAATGTACTGCTTCTTAGTTGCAACATCTTTCAATATTAATTACAAATTAGCCAAGTTAATTATGCCTCATGTATCAATTTTTTATTTTTCTTCTTATCTGTGATTGTATATTTTTATATCAGCTACCTTCTATTAAGATATATTCGAATTCGGGATGCGCACATAAAGCCATATTGCTAGGTAGAGTCCATGGGGTGGTGGTCCATGCAAGTATTGATACACCGGGTCTTGATACCATTGGAAAACTGACGACAACTAGTAATTGATATAATATAAACTATCATTATCATTAGATTTAAGCTCAACCTCACAAATAAATAAGTAGCATTCCAAATTAACTAACCTATATATAATATAAAATTAAAAGTTATTCTACGTAAACACTTTTGTCCCTAAAGCTAATCAGAATTCACAACTAAAGATAAATATCATAAACAACAAAATGATTAGCTCTAGAATTTTATTTCGTCCATTAGCGAAGCTGAATAATCACAGGGTAGACCAACAGAATTAGAATGGACCCCATAAAATAAAAAATTTGTTATACTATACTACTAAATACTAGAAAAATATTTAATGTTTCAAAAAAATAGAATTTACCTGCGGGGTCTACCACATCCTTGTAATTTTGTTGCACTTCAAAATTGGACAAGGGAGTATTACACGCTGTTGAGTAAGGCATAACTAAATGTCCACGGTAAACTAATCCTTTGTCAAATAGTTGCTTGAAAACCCACCATATAGTTTCCATAAATGTTGCGTACATTGTCTTGTAATCATTTTTGAAATCTATTTGAAATAAAATCATTCTTCTGTAAAGTCTGAAACGAAAAAAACATTTGTGATTAATAAGTTTGATAAATTACCAATCCAACGTCCTAAGCGTCCAATAATAGTTTCCCAATCACTGGAATATCTCATGACAATTTTTCGACATTCGTCGTTGTAAGCTTTGATTCCCATTTTCGCAACATCTTCAGGACCCGTTATTCCCAGACTTTTATCAATCTAAAGAAATAGAAAAAAGATTATACACATTATACTTAAAATTCAAATTTATAGTGAAAGCGGAATGACGCTAATTAAATCAGTAAAGGTACAAACTTCATATTCGACTGGAAGTCCATGACAATCCCATCCGAAACGCCGTTCCACATGAAATCCGTTTTGATGAGCATATCGAGTAACAATGTCCTTGATGGTGCCAGCCAAAATGTGTCCATAATGAGGAAGCCCGGTGGCAAAAGGTGGCCCATCGTAAAATGAGTATCTTGGCTTCCCAGCTGACTGCTTCAAGCATGACTGAAACGCGTCAATGCGTTTCCACAATTCAATTACGTTTTCTTCCTCCTTAGGGAAGTTTATCGACTCGGCCACTTGTTGAACGGAATCCTACAGTCCAATAATTACAATTTAAACTCTTAAAAATATACTTTCTGACAAAAAGTAAAATTACTGCACCAAATCGTTAAAATTTTTACCTCAGCCATTTTCGATCCTTCTGTTACTGTGTCTCACTATTCACAGATAGATGTATGATGTATCTCACCTGAAATCATAAAATAAGAGATAAAATGTTTCCAGAGTTTAATTATTCTTTCAATTAAGTATTATAGTCCAATTTATTATAGTCCATAATGATACAATAAACAAAAAATTTAATGTACTTTTATGACTATGACGTATTCAAAGTTTCAAAAAATGTATAATATACGCTAATAAACTTATACATTCGCAAATTCGCTGAGCATACAGCATATAAATACATCTAATAAAGTTAAACGATAAAAGAGTTCTGAAACAACTTCCGCAGTATGCATGGCTTTAACTAAACCCACTATTTATCTTATCAGCTGGAGTTGTAAATCATGACTTACCTGTTTACTTTATCAATTGATCTTTTTTCCTTTTAACTTTTACTTGTACTATTATGTATTATAAAATTTAGCGTACATAATGGTCACAGGTATAACACAAACAATAAATTATGGTAGAAACTTTATTGTTTATTACATCAGAATAAATTGTACCTATAAACTAAACCTTACGATAGTACTTTTTTTCTATTTTTTAGCCTCTTCTAATGTTACAATGTGGGCACAAATGTTCAAATTATCAAAGTAAACACTACAAGATAATTGTAAATACTGATGAATGTTCGAACCTGAATTGCGTCAGAAATTGGAAACTACTCACTTCCGGTCTTCTGAACAGTTTCCAGTGTAATTATTGTCGCCGGTAAACAAACGGAAGTCCTCGTGGTGTGTTCTTGTTCTCTGCAACAATATGATGGAATTTCTTGACATCATGCCACAATACTGCTACTCGAATTTCGCGGGCAAACCACTCGCACTCTCGCAAGCCATTGCATTTCATTATAACAATAAATTATTTGCATATTGCAATATTTCTTGCATATCCGGATAAACCGAAATAGCATTGAATTCACAAATTATTCCTATTTATGAACTTGTTTTTCAAATAAAATATGAAATTGACAATAATTACGAACCGATTTTATGAAATCATACTTATGCATGTATACAGTTACCATATTTCTGAGGACAAAACCCGGGACATTTTCTCAAAATAAAATGCACTGTAATTTTGTAAGCTCTATTTAGTGAACAACATAGTAAAAACCGGGACATGTGCAACGAATAAATGATACAATACAAAGTGATAAATGATACCTTAATAATAAAGGAAGAAATCCCACTTATCATTTGCGACAATAATACTTGATTGCTAGCAAGCGGTCTTGGTAGACCGCTTGCACGAAAGCCTATTCTCTCAATGTTATAATCTGGCCAGATTT
>JAQFYB010001036.1:0-38165 GCA_034694085.1 Pogonognathellus longicornis
GAGGACCTTTCACTTGTTAGTACGTCATGGACACAAGCTGCATGCGATTACAGACGCTATGAAATGAAAGACTTGAAATTTTAATGTGCGATTAGTTACGAGCCAGTAAGTGAGAAGACAAGGAAAGAAACGTTTTATTATTGAGAGAGCAAACTGTCTCGGGAAAGTAAAATCATTCATGAGCGAATCTATAAAGTTGCATCGATCTTCCGCATTATCTACACATATAAATCCATTCTCGCATCTGATATTGCCTGACTTGCTTGCATATGGATAATATAATGCTTGATGGCAAAAGGGAAGATAAGAAAGATAGGAGCAAGTCTGTAGTCTGCATAAGCTGAGAAGCGTATCACCAACCACTCACTACATGAAATACTTCGACTAGTACACTGTGGTGGTAGGCAAAAGATGGTTCTTCGTGGGTAATGCAAAATTTTATGTCCGATTTGATATGAAAAAGAAACTGAGATGTTCTTCTACTACTCCTATCTCCCTCATGCCCCAGTCTTCCCTCTTAGTATATTTCACACACACTAAACTGCTATAATATATATCTCCCTTGTAAGTACTAGTAGATATATTACATAGGTAGTTGTACAGATAGTCACACAAATATATAAGTGAAGTCATAACTCAAAAAAAGCAAGTGAAAGTAATATGAGAACATCCACACGTTCAGCCAGATATAAGTAGTAAAGAACTTTCTTGAATTACTATCAAAGATGAAACGATCGTATGAATGAAATGTATTGACTTGAGCAGAATATAAAAGAATAGAATGGAATATATCAACTAATGCCCTACTACTGTATTACTATATTATAATAGGCATCTGTAGTGATACATCTTCCTGGAGCATCCACTAATATTATATAACACACACACACACACACATACACACAAGAAATATCATTCATATGCTGCAGAAGTCGGGGAGTAGTATAGTTATCTCTTTGCCCATTTTAGAACAGCTATTTCCAATTTCCTTCAACTAGTCGACAGATAATACGCGGAATACTAGTGAATGACATTATGTACTGGTAAATGCTATTGCACACATACACATATATAGGCAAGGCACAGGGTGTACATGTACTACAGTACAGTACAGCATATTATATACAAACCTCTGACTCTCTGACGCATGTATGTGTACGTGTGTGAATAAGTCAACTGGTTAGACGGATATTCCTTTATAAATGGATATAATAATATCGGCATTTGCACATTGATGTATGTGTCCATGCATTTTAGTCGAGAAGCGTGTTATGAAAGGTATAATATCTGTACATTAGCAATATAAAGCGGGTAGTATGTAGTATCTGTGAATTGATAGCATGTTGAATAAATAGAGGAGACGGGTAGATAGGAAACGACCAATATTGAGCTGAATGTAATTACACTACTCTGACGGAGGAGCCAGAGCAAAATGAATTGCGTATGATGCCATCAAATTGCATTGTAAAGCCCAATAGAGCAAAATTTATCATTCTTTTCATGCGTCCATCCTCAGGTTTTCTCTATGTATGTATTATGTATGGATGGATATGTATACACATTACATCCTATGCTCCACTTACAACCAATAGTTTCCTTACCAGATCGCAAAGCGGAGTGTTGGTATTTTCTCAAACATCAAACTGCTATGTACCTACCTACCCACTTACATACTACTGTGAAAACTAACATTAAGCAATAGTACAAGAAACGATGTACAGAAGAATGTATAAACTTTGACTCGTGAGATTATGAGAATAAATACATAGGTATATAGATTGGAAGTTTGAACGCGATTTTCGTTTTTTCTTGTACACTTCAAACACTCATTTTTCAACACACACTAACTTTTATTCATCGAACTTACAAATAAGATGTCAACAAATCTACAGTAATACAAAGTATCAAATAAAATTGACGATTTCAATTCATGTATCGGTGGTAGTAACTTACATCACTATAAAAGCATTTCATTGCGTTAAAAACTTTACAATAATTTACTAATTCGTTTCGGTTTTCGGAATCAAATGAGGTTAGGTGTAAGAAATCACATACCTATGCAAACATCACTTCCAATTTTCGGAAAACACCAGAAAATGGGGACAATATTAAATCGCAAGTTTGTAGTTAAGTACTAACATTTGCCTATGTAACCTACTATGTTTATGAACATTGCAATGACGGTTTGCAGATTCACATTTCTCACATCAAAAAACCAATAAAGTTTGACTAGGTAGTGTAGGCCCTGCTAGATTTTAGGAACCTAATTACTATCAAATTACTTATTTTTAGGATTTTATTGTTCTGTGTGTAAAATATTTAGTGATTATAATATTATATCTATCGAACCATTATGCAGTGATACTGATTGTGAATGAGTTGGTGTTCTGTAACATACATATTAAATTACGTCGTAAAACATTTTACCATAACGAAAATCTAATTTGAATAAAATAATATCAGGTCAAGGGTTTAAAAAACTCTTCATTACAATCACACAAAAGATAATCAAAATTAAAGGGCATGTTATGGTAGATTTCATATAAAAAGTAAAAAGTAGGATAAGTAAAAAAGTTTGCATTTACACATTAAATCATTTAGTTATTTTGTGTTAAAATAACGATAAAACTTAGTTCCCCTTCAATGGAGATGGGAACTAATCAGTTAAATCTCCACTTTGCTTTGTCTGGTGCAATGGTCAAGCTGGTCTCTTCAACCGCAAAAAGTATTCCCCAGAACTGTAGCATGGTAGTAGCTAAAGTGGATTTTCTCGTTCAAACGATGCATCACATCGCACCATGTCCTAATACGATTTCGTCCATCCCCGTAGGCAAAGCAATCAATGGAAAAACAACGAAGCCAAGAGAGAACGAAAATACTTTTGGCAAACCTACAGATTATAATGCACTTCTGCTATTGACAACAAATACTGAAAAACAATCAACTCAATGCAACTCTCACATTATGTACCATACATACTGAAACCACTAATTCCTATTCATAATCTCGTGTACTTGTATCTGCAGAATTCAGGAAACCCACAAAATAGTTAAAACCAACTTTAATGAATAATCAACTCACAACATGGAGCATTGATTGTGTATGTTGTTTCAAGTGAAGCACTTTTGCCGAAATTAAAGTAAACTTCACATACTCAACACTACTTTAAGACTCTTAACTTGGTTTTCTCTGACAGCAAGTGTGGGCGGATGAATCACTAATATTTCAACCTATGAATAAGCCAAGTATCATGGAATGTTAATACGAAATTGTGCTCTCAGTGCAATGAGCCTTCCTTCGGCAATATATGAAGGACACACTCTGATACAAGGACCGCCGTCATTTAACGGATTGAAAAATAATGTAAAATCAGCAGAGCAAAAACTTAACAGCATAACGAATTCGGATGTTCCCGAATAACTCACAACACAAAGGTAATGACAAATAGAATGGATGTAGAATGGAGAGAAAGGGAATTTGGGCAGTGAACTCAGATATTTATAAATTGAGTGAGAGAAAGAGGGATGAAAGATTAATGTTGTATTTCGTTGAAAGCAGCACGAAGCATTCCTCCCTTTTCATATATGCCATTAGCAATTCAATGTCGATAAGCCGTCTGTCTGTGTTTAGAAGCTTTCACTCTCGTGTGTGTATCGCAGAACACATAATACATAATATGATTGCCACTTACATATCTACAAAAGACAGATATGATGGTGGTCTCACTTTTGCAGAAGGTATACAAAGATAATGACATAACTCATGAGGTTTACTAACATTTACACGTATAGCCGCTACAAATACACATATATCATCCTTAGCATTATATAAAATCGGTTAATTTTACACAAGAGGGTAAAAATGTTGATTAATGGTATCGCCGAAACAATTGACCCTGAAGTCTAATGTCCATTACTACCAGTTAGTTTCATACTCTATCTTTGTAATGCGGTTTAAATCTTCTTGCCTCCGTTCCAGACTACTCCCTCCTCCAACAAACTCCCTCCAGTCCGAAATTTGTCCAGACAGAAAAGACTAAACGGAGAAACTCACTAAAACCAACTGACTGTGAGAAATACCGAACTCTCTTGATGCAATATATTGTTTACACACTTAATCTCTATACCAATTCCCAGAAACAGTAAAATGACTATTGATTCTTACACTATTACGATTTCATTCAAAACTATCTTATTTTAATCATCTCCAATTAATACATAGGTACTTTAAACACAATTAAGCAATCATTAGAGATACATTATTGTACAATCCTAAATTGCTTAAACAAAATTAAGCAAAGCTCTTTCACGTAATTCCCTGAACAAAGAAGTTGTTTTCCGTATTATATATGAACTTATTCAATCAGGGAAATAGTTTGAAGCATATGTTATCACTTTAAGACATGCCTACTACCTACATCCTTTATTTCATTACAAAAGATGTGGGAATCATCTATTCAAAGAGCTATACAGTATGTATATGGAGAGATAATAGAGAATGCAAGGATTAACTGTGTGCAGTCTTTGAAATTTGAAAAGTTATTAGTGAGAATGGAAACTGGAGGCTTTTTAAGTCTATATAGAAAAGGAGAGCACTTATAAAATAAAATGTATGTAGAGAAAGGGAAAGTGAGTGACGAGTGAGCGAGCAAAGAATTAACTGGAGAATGTAAGCAAAGAAGATGTTATGATTGCACTTACATTTAACAAGGCTTGGTTCAACTTGGTTAATCTTGGTTTGACGTAACGCCAGAGCCCAAGCCTAATTCCAATTGTTCTGCTGGCTTGGTTCGTCATGGTTCCCATTTCCTTCTTTTTACTTGAATTCTATCTGTATCATCACATTGCACACAAGCAACCAAGAAAGGGCGAAAGGGTATAAGAAAAGCATTTGATGAAAGGCAGTTAAAGGAAAGAAAGAGAGAGAAAGAAGGGCACATAGACACAGACACACAGACAGAGAGAGTCCTGTGCAATTCTATACAACAGAACACAAAAGTTGGAGAGAAGTTGAAAGACTCCCAAGCGAACTCAAGTCAACTTAACTAAAACTTCACTACTAGGTTTCTATTCTGCCAACCTTTGCTTGGTTAGAAAAACAGTGTCTATTGCTGATTTCATTAAGGACCCCCTCGACAGTTTCCTCCCTCTCATTTTCATTTTCATCTCGGTATGTACATTTCTTGGTGTAGACAGTTTAGAGCTTAAACACTATCCGTGTGTATAGAAGACGGCTTTCAGCTAAGCTCATCTTGAAATGAAGATAAGAAAAATATCATTGTAACATGCAGTGGTTTGCTTTATGTACAAGTGGAAGATGTAGATGTGTGGGCTTTTAAACATATAGGGTATTGTAGTTCTAAAGGTGGGTAAAGACTATGTCAGACTGTGTGCAGCACAAAATGGATTACACAACCAGACTGTGTTCCTCGGCTTGTTAAGCTCAACCTAAAGTAATTCTCTTCTGTTACGTCATGCCACTCATTCCCGTACAATCATGCCGTACGATTTAGTTAATTGAATGAAAATACACATTTTTCCCTTTTAGCTTCAGGCCTCTTTAACAAAACTCTAAGTACTATATGAGTATTGCATTGTACATTATAGCGCGATTGTTTTACTTTATGTGGATATCCCTGTGTAGGTATATCACGCTATTATTCTGAACTCATATTGGATGCAATGGAATTATGTGGTGAGGACGGAGAGTTGAGTAGACACCCAACAAGGTTGCAAATAATACTATGGTAGTGCATGTGATGAAACTAAAGCCTTTCCTCCTTTATGTACTAATAAGTGGGTTGTACAACGTGCTAAATCTGCTAATCTTGCCCTCAAGCTTTTTACACTCGGTCTAAGGTACTTGCTTTCCCTGCTAAAGTATTCAACCTCCATCCACCACCATTCTTCCGCACGTTCTTTAGTCGTGTATTATTATTACTTTTAGATTCAGATTGTAGTAAATAGGGGGAAAGAAGTAGAAGTATCTATGCATAAGAAGAATGACTGATATGAATGAATAATATGAATATAGATAGATAGAAATTGCATGCATCTGTAAATGTAGTAAAAGCTCATGGGTGCACGTTTCCATGCACTCGACTTCAATTGCTTTTATAAGATTGAAAGTATGTACCTACCTACTATATTAAATATTGTGCACGTTTTCAATAATACCTACATACATTCGTGTGTAGGTTTCCCTTTGTGATCTCCGCGAATTATAATTTAATATTAGATATTATTAAACCTGCACTCGCTCACGCATTATTGCTCCAACCAATCGGCAATCATATAAAAGGGATTGGATGAAATATGAAATTCGGCTTTACTTGACTTGGCTTCACTTCAAATTAAACCAACTGATTCAACTCGCTTTGAGTGGATGGAAATACTCCAGATATTTAGTCAGGCTGCCTGCTTATATTTATGCTTCCAGCATTCTATTCCCCGAATGCCAGACTTTAAACGTTCGATGTATTCATCTAAAGTAAAATCGAATCGTAAAAATATTTTTCATGCGTGGGTTTTCGTTTGTCCCGAATAATATAATAATGCATAAATGATGATACAGATATATAATACCTAGGCCTACGTATGAGTGGCAAATACTTTCATGATTTTTAAATGTTTTGAAATTTCGATTAAATGATCAATGATGGGTAGTTAGTTAGCTCGGTACGTTGTGTTGCAAGTTTCACCCTACATTAGTAATACAAATACCATTACAAACAAAGTACCTAATATGTTTGTTATTAATATTTGTCACTTGCTATTTGCAATAAATCTGAGGGAGTATTAGTAAAAGTAAAAAAAGTTTCAATATTATTTTAATGTTAGTCACTCACAAGCGAATTTTGACTTCATTAATAGTAATTACAGAGACACATAAATCATCAAAGAGCTCTGGTAATTATTATTTAACAGTAATTAAAATGACAAAATAAGTCAAAAGTCAACACTAATAATGAAAATACCTGAGTACACAAATGATAAATGCATTCTGGTGGATTAACAATTTAGACATGTAAGTAAGTAGCACGATTATGAAACTTGCATACTGATTTGATTTTTACGTCCTTACTGACTAATGAAAGCAAAGCTTAAACTTGCATAATTTAATATAGAATGTAAACCAGCAACTGTCGAAAAATCTTAAGCCTTCTAATATATTTTTGGTCACCACCAACGATCATAATATACACAGGGTGCATACATCAGATTATTTTTGTCACATCAAATATAATGATTAATGATAACCACTAGCGTGAGATTTCATGACTAAGTCAGTAACATAATACCTACATTCATGTACATTGTATATGAATGTAGGTAAATCATTTTAGGCTGTAGGTTTTCATTCTATTCATAATACACTCTGAGGTTTGTGGGGTAAACATTTCTGATTTAACTCCAATCATGATCATGAATCATGATACCATCTTTGATTCCACGATCGTATACTTATTTTACGGAGCCATATCATTTTCGTCCTGTTCTTCTTTGCAATATCAGCTGTATCACTTGTTATAAATAAACTGGAATCAAGTATCTTCTATTCGACCCATGCATACTACATTTTAGAACGCTTTGTCGATTTAATACGGTTCTATTTTAATGTTGAAAGAAACTAATTAAAAATTGTCTTGTAATAAACTACAAACTCCTACGCAAAATACATTAATCCAAAGTAAGCCAGGGAAAGTACATTTTAAATATTTACACAGTACCTGCCATTGTTTAAAATACTATGAATACAATGCCCCAATTTCGTTGTATGACGACGAAATTTTAAGGGAGAAAAATTAACTGCGGACGGTAGTATCTGGTGACATAAAATACGTGAAGCTCTTCATGTCTTGTCTTGAGCTCATGAAAGCTGAAGACTAGAGTTTATGGAAATTTTATACCGAAGCAAATGCTAAAGTTGGGCTCATCTTACTTTCTCTCTTGTCAACTGAACTCTGTTTTGCCGAGTCTGGTGTGACAATGAGATGAACTCAACTTCCTTCCGCTTCTTAGTGGCCCAAGTGACATACACACATAGCAAAGACATTACACCGTGACATCTTCATACATACACTCGTCCCATCCTCCCATCAACAGATCTATCACCCACACTCACTTACTTACACTACACACAACCCGACTCAGCTTCATTCACTCTCCATCTCCCACATACATACCATATATAACTTACTACACCCACATTCAACATATTCATTCGATACTGTGGATTTTGCAAAGACTTACACAGACTCTCTTTTACATAGCCCTATATACAGTCTCCTACAGCACATTATATACCTAAGTAATGTTCTCTTGCTTCTTAGCTTTGGTTGGTTGGTAGGTTGACTAGTAAAACAAGACAATTCCCGTTGAGTCTTTTTATTCCGTTTAAAATTCGTACAGTAGTAGCAGACACGCATCCTTTCTTTCTCAGCTTGTCCTGACTTGACTTACTTATGTGGCGTAATGTAATGTTGGAGGTAGTTTACGCTACTTTTTCTACAATGACTTTAGTCCCTGGATTCTCTTTAGTCTATCTATGCGAATACTGCTACAGCGATGCACTGCCATCACTTGCAAACCTAGTAGAGATATGTCTAGGAGTACCTACTGCTATGCTACACGTAGTATTATAATAAGTGAAGAAAAGTCGGAAAAGGGGAAAGGAAATGGATAGAGAGTCAAAGAAAAGTCTCAGGAGCCCTGCGAGAGAAACTTAGCTAACACTATTCAACTCACTCAGCTAACTTAAACATTGCTAGTTGGATATTCAACCAAGAAAAGCATATTATAGGTAGAATACATACATAGACGATGACACATACGTTATGTACTAAATACCTACATTTACGATAGCACTTCGTTTTGCTTTCACTACCGCAGAAGACAGACACTACAGCCATGCTGGAAGTATATAGGCACATACCTAGGTCCTAGGTGGTTGATGGTGTATGGCACAGTAATGTATCTGTAGCTGTAAAGAGTATTTTATGCGTATGAAAACACACTTACATACATCTACCTATATTACCTAGGTATACATCCTTTACTTATTCTCGTACATGTTCCGAACGAAGCTTAAAGCAATTCTGGGTATGTTTTACTATGTATGTATGATAGACATTAGTTTTATACATACATACATGTAGTAGTGGAATTCGTATTCATTGTTATAAAGATTCGAGCAAAGATCCTTCTCCAGTAGTGTTACCTTATTACCACCACCACACCACCACCACCTCAGACCGATCAACTATTATCGCCTGCTTGGAGTTTCCTCTCAACTTGATTCTGGAAGTACTACAGATACACGGAGACTTATATGAGTAAGTGTAGCTTTGGAATACAGATAAGATAACTTACACCTACTTACCTCCATACACGGAGTGGTGATGTGAGCTAACGGGTGAGGTCGAAAATTCCCTGGTCACGATTTACGACCTATCAACGTCTGACCTACATTCATGCACATTTATAAGTGTACTACTCCTACCTACCGACTCCTACTTTTACTCTGCCTTGTTCTTCCCGGAGATTCTCCAGCTTCACCATCCACCACCATACCACATAAGCAGACACACTTGCATTCACACTACTAACTCATAACAAATACTATGCACTCCTTTCCTTTCCTACTCTACTTTACAACTAACTTTAACACTCATTTCCTTTTAAACAACAGAACAGATACTAACGCTCTATTATCAGCTCTAAGAGTGCTACATGAAGGATGTAGTGCAGTGCTATTATGTTGTATGTAGTTGCTATTTCGGAAAGTATATTATTACAGCAGGGACGAAGAAAGTAGTTGTAGTAGTGTAGTCGTTTTGCCTTCATGTAATGTATTATGCTCTAGTCAGTGCATAAGTGCTTGTATATTACATTAGTGCCTCTCAATGATAGAGTTAGCAGTTTTACATACACTACAATATATTATACGAGATATATTTAGTCCATGTAGGCAGATCTATGTAGGTAGATATATCCACACTACATTACATATTACATACGTAAGTGTCTAACCACAAACACCTCAGATAATTGTACTAGTGCATGTATATGTATTATCTGTGAAATGAGTATTATATATGTGTGTAAGTGAAGTTTCGATTGGAAGAAATGGGAACACCCAGTTCGGAGATTCACTTTATTGTAGTGGTGCGCGAAATCGAATAAAAAGAAATCGTATTTCAAACCTAATTTTACATTTGCTCAGTCAATACCTAAATACACGTACCTAGTAGTTGCATCCTATATTTAGAGCTGTCTAGATAGCTATCATCTATTTTCTAGCTATACGCAAACCAAATTACAGAGTTAGAGAATAATAGCTGGGACCTACTGCATAATATATAAATGTGTGTATAGAAGGAGAGGAATAAGGTTGTAAGAAGGACTATGTATGTATGTGTGTATTTGAGAAGCTAAATCATATAATTGGAATTCATGGTAGTGGGAATAGTAATATATAGTAGTGGGGGAAGAGGAGCTAATCTAAAGGTGAGAAATACTATTCTGAGCACTGTAGGAGTCCGAAGCATTTCATCCTCCTTCCGCCAGTTTGTTATCTGGTGAAAAATGAACTTCATCACGCACCACTTGCTCATCATCAGAAACTCCTTTGTGAAAATGCTTTCATCAATTTGAAAGAACATTTTTTCTCCGTTTTTCCTCACTCTCTTTTTCTCGCTCCCTCTTTCTCTATCTTCTCTCTGCTTATAATATCAAATGCCAAACCTCTTTTGCTCTAAGAGAAAACACGTCAAGTGTTTTTGTGTAGGTATTGTACGGACGCAGAGATATTTATTTGTAGTATATTATGTGTGTATTCGTTTGGTGGGTAGTGTTGGGAAATCTGAACTTTTTCTAAATACGGATATACTAGAATTTTGTATTTATGTACAAAACATACTTATGAGATTCCATATTTCTGTACACAATAATTCAATATTCTTAGGTAGTATGCTAGTAGAATCTTGTTCGTAGAAAGTAGTGCGATAAAAAGATTCATGAGTTATGTATGTATTGGTACACATGTATTTGTAGTTGTGGGAGTGTGTAAAACTTTTTAAATCTTTTAGCTTTGGACAGCCAAGATTGATGAGAAGAAGGCTATGCTATAACATTCGACACAAGCTTTGTGGTGAGTAGTATTCAAGCTTTGAGTAAAAGTATATATTTATCAGACGATTTATGCTCTTTTTAAAGATTAAGTGTCGCTACTCAAACTGAAATACATAAACACAATATAGATTAACGTAGCAACTACTGTACAGCATATCAAACAGTTACTTTGTAAATCGACGAATATGGATTGCTGTCAAAAATTTGATAATCATGTGATTGAAGGCCAAAGAAAGAACCATACAAACAGTTTGAAGATGACGAATGAGTCAAGAGTCAATAACTACGAGTCACGTTTGAATTTTACAGATATACATTAGGTTTATTTTCAAACAAACAAATATGAACCAACAATAATTTACTCGAATGTAAGTGTTTGATTGATGAATGCCCTATATAATAAATGCTTTTGGTCAATCATCAACTGAATACTTCGATCAAGCTAGAACATATGTAATCACAATTCTTATGTAATTGCATGTACTGGTTTCTGTACACATAGACCTAGTTCGTTTGTATTTATATATATAAAATATCTGTTCATGCCTTCTGTAACATCAGTGAACCGACGATGACAAAATTGAAAATCTATTTATGAAGAAGTAGATTGCCTTTTATGTTGTGTACAATAATTGCTAAAAACAGAAAGTTAATTTCTGAAGATATCATCACATCAGAACAACCATACAGAAAATGTAAAAATTTCGTAGCAACGCTACCGGACAGAGAAGCGCTTTCCGCTACCCTCCCGGATGACAGATTTTGAAAAAAAAACATAAGTAGATTGCCATTTATGTTGTGTAAAATAATTGTCAAAAAATATAATTAATACAGAAAGCAGATTAGAAATGGACGAATTCATCCAATTATTGTCTTTTAGCCAAAATGAAATTTTTCGTTAAATATTAATAATATGTATGAACAAATGGCGCTATTGACTATAAGGCTAATTTAACTGTCAAACCGATATGCTTAAGTTGTATGTATAGAGTCTAGACATGCACTCTAAAACC
Organism: Pogonognathellus longicornis; assembly: GCA_034694085.1. Lineage (NCBI taxonomy): Eukaryota > Metazoa > Arthropoda > Collembola > Entomobryomorpha > Tomoceridae > Pogonognathellus > Pogonognathellus longicornis. Next base: position 12,146 of record JAQFYB010001036.1, read on the forward strand.
TTCACATGCTGGAATTTTGATAATCTCTTATAAATTGTTTACTATGGGAAATTCATATTGTAGTACATAGTATGTGGCTTTGTAATACAATTGGTGTCACACGTTTAAGTACTTAAGGAAAAAATAGTGTATTCATTCAAAGTAAGTGAATCGTAAAAGGTGCATTAAAGCTTTAGAAATACTTGATAGGAAGTTAATAGTTTAAAACTGTGGGTTTGTAACTTCTGTGAATGAGAAATGATGTCTATATTTGTTCTATGAATATGACGTGATTGTGTTATATGCAGATGTACAGATGAATTAGTTTGCAAAGATTGCTTTCACTGATATTGCATAATGCATAGAACTACTTTTGTTCATTTTGCGAAAACTTATTTTCATTCAATCTCTCGTATTCGCAGTCAGAGAAGACGAAAATGAAGTTATATTATGCTGCCAACGTAATGCATGAAGCAGCCCTATAAATACTTACTGCGTAAAACCCAGCAACAGCCAATATAGCCCAGATGCAGCAAACTTTTTCCAGCTGACGGTGGCTATTGCAAATTCTTGGATGAATTCACTGTCAATTTTAATTTTGAATACACATTTCCATGCACCACAAGCAAAAGTAGGTTTGTAGACTTGGAATGTCGGTCCTTCTCGCAATGTCGCACATCCCCTACATATCATCCACAAACTAACTTTTCGTTGACAGTTGATTCTACTTATAGTTTACACTTTTACTTACAAAAGCGATACCAGTATAAACACTTTGATGAATACCATTTTTTTCAATTTTTGAACTGTATATCTTCGTATAAACTAGAACAGTAATACAAAGACTGCATTCATGCAATTCCTTAAGTATATAGCGACTAGCGACCATGGCAGGCAAATAGACATCTTGCGTGAAATTGTATTGATAAGTAATTGAGATTTTGTAAAATAAAAAAAGTAGTAATTTCACGTGAAATTTTGAATTTGAGATGCCTGTGTTTCTACAAACAGTTTCTTACGTGAATTAAAATTGCAAAACAAAAAGTTTGAAAAGAATGCAGAAGAAGTTGACAATGTGTGGCTACTGAGATGCATTTGAGTAAAGTCGACATGACATTTGAGTGCCGGTTATTTTGACACTGCATATGGTACTGCAGTTTGCAATTGGAAAAGTAATATAACATCCTTGCCAAATACGTAGTAACTTACCAGTAAAGAGCCAAAATGAACCGAAGTTGGTTATCCAGGGAATTTTCGTTCCTGGTTTTGATTCCCCACTTAAAAACTTCCTGAAGGAGACCCAAGATTCGTGTTGCTCCACTGTCGTGGATTTTAAAGCTGACTTCTTGCAAAGAACTGTCTACTGAAGTTGAATCCTGTTGGCGCATGGTGTGAGATAGGATGTGGAAGTTTCACTTCAATCTTTTAGTTTCATCTGCCTTGCCTTGGAAGGTCCCGACGTCCGTATGTGTTGTGCTTGTGTCATCGGGAGCGGAGAAAGGAAGGAAAGCATCAGCAATAGCAATACAGCCATCGAGACCACGTTGTATTTTAAATTCCTCTTTCAACTTCAAATTCAACTACAGTTCTAAACTTGATCTCCTTTCGATCCAATACGACATCCCAGTATTTTGCTCAAAATACTTCTGTTCCGTTCTACCCAAGTGAACTGCTGTAAATGCATATTGTTGTTGTAGCTTATGTTTCCTAATAGTCTGTCTAAAAGTATGAGTGTTTGCTGTATGCTCTATATGCAATTCATGTATATGTATTTGTTCAAGTTTTCACCGTTTATGTAATCTGACCAAGATGAGTAAAGCGGGAGACAATCGATATCGTCGCACAACAGAGAATGCATGCCTTTGTAAGTACCTACGATCATACATTCTATAAAGGTACATCACTATGGTGTTTCTAGTATACATAATAATTGATCTATGTGTATGTGTATATCGTCAGGCATCCCTTCGTAATGTACAATCTACTAGTACATGGCAAATTTTCCTATATTATATTTATAAGTTATCTCGTTATCTGAATATATGCAGATATATTGTATAGGTGTATTGTAAAGGCACTGAGTATTTGATGTATTTCGTTCACACTCCTCTAATATACCTTAGCCTTGTTATTCGCAAATTCACATACTACATTTCTTGTTTGGCTATGGTGTAGCATCCCTGCTGCATATTTTGAATGTGGGTAAAGTGAACAGAATGTTAAGCCAACCAACACGAGACCGTCACCGACAAACGTCGAGTGTGTGTTTGTATTACGATCCTCGCTAAAGTACATCACATCTACTGACATAACTCTCTCATGCTCAATTCAAAGGAAAATTTGTTCCTTCACGTATACATGGTGCGTAACATCATCTCATGTAGGTACCAGTATAAAATATAAATCGTCCTGACACAACCATAAGATAAGATTCACCATCAAACCCACTCTACCCTTCATTTCCAATATTCTAAAGCGAATTCTGTAGCCCAAAATGTTTGTGCTAACAAATGAGAATTAAAATTATGACAGTAGTCTAATCAACTTTTTGTTTTTGTCAGAATTTTCCGGAACAATTTTGAAATTTGTTTATGTTAATAAACTCTTCGTAAGTTGCTATTCCATATTGAGTCGATTTTAGCTTGCTTGAATGCGAACAGCATAAATATCCTCGTATTAGTATTCTTATATAGGAAGAGTAGAAGCAAGGAACGCAGTAACTCAAACTTGACAAGACAAGGTGGAAATATCCAACCAATATTATACATACATTGCATCTAGTATCTGAAGTAACATGTTTATGCTTTGTATCCACATTACCTATACATGGGTTCTGTCTATCAATGACTACAATGTGGAATACTCTCAGGATAGAAATTATATATGGAAGGGAATTCGGGGGCAATATCACATGAAAGAAAAATGATGTCGCTGACAAAATGCTTTCACAGTGTAAACAAAAAACTCAGATAATCATCCACACAATCTATCAAAGACATACAGGTTCTAAAAACTCTGGTGGGCGAATAGGAAATGCTTTTGTTCAAATTTTACCAATTTCATCCATTTTTAAGATGAGAAGCGTAAGAAATGCATTATCTTCTGATGCTTTGCTGAGAACAACAGAACCCTTTCAATTTCTTCAACAGCCAAGTAAATACAAAGAGATTGGACAGTTCTTTACAATCCAGCCCTTAAACTTCAAATGTATCCATTTCAATCTTAGGTACCTAGATCCTTTTCAATAATATAGGATCAGATGTATATCACGCTTCATCATTACAAACACATCCGAAATTAATGAGTTGCTTAAGTTTCATACTTTGGCTACGATGCACGTGTATCACTTTTAAAAATGCGGGTGCTACATACCTGGCTCTATACCTACATATTATTAAGAAAGGATTATTTATAGATTCAGCATTCCGTAAGATTCTGTATACCTGTACAATGATTCTGATTCTGTAGTTGTACCTAATGTTATCTAAATCGTAATGAGTGTGACTCAGTGGAAAATACGCTGTAATGCAATATTACACAATGCATGAAATGGGATTCTACTAAGTAAGTGGAATTTTCTGCAAGCCTATTTTCTTATACCATACAATATGCGCCTTGGTATATATGTATACATTGCTTCATTTCATGAGCCCCTTTATACACAAATTTATAAACGATTTCTTTTGATAGCGTGAGGCAGTAGGGAAAAACATGGCATAGCCTTAGTCGCGTTGTAGTAGTAAACACATTGTGTAACTTGTAACATGAGTAAGTTTGACTATGTAAGAACAGAATGTTGTTCAAAGCTACGGACATAATATTATTCTGTTGCGTTCTTGTTTCTAGGTGATTTATTTTATATGATGCTCCGCTTAAGAAGAATATTGCTACACTCTTGTTCTTACTTATGCCAATAGTGCAAGATCATGCTACACTTTGTTGTGCCTTTCTTTGTATACGCCTTATACATACGTTGTAAATATGTGTGTAGGTATACACTTTATACAGACATACTAGCTACCTAAATATCTGCACAATGGACCTACTCGCTCGTCTTCTGATGTAATGGTCGTATCATATAGTAATCAAAGTTTCTCTATGGAGTTAAGCCGTTCATGGAACTCGGTCTTTCTGGCACTTATTTTCCCACAAGTGCCTTTACACTCTGCATTAAATAGCTGTATTTGCTTTTCATTGCACAAGAGCTGTCCCGAAATATAATTTATCGTCAGTCGACTGAGCAGTAAACTGCCCATGGCCATCCATCCCAGTTTCTTTTCTATTCCATAGATATATAGTTTTAGGTAGCTACATACACATGAAAGTGATATGGTGTATAGTTTTGTGTCTGTTCTGTAAGTGTAAGCATAAAGGAACATTGACCATTTAATACTCTTATTACGTTGGCACTCTTCCTCTTTCTCTGTTGTGTGTGTTCCGACGGTTAAGCTCGATTTAGTTAGCAGAGTTATCTACTTGTAGTGTGTAGTAGTGTAGGAGTGCGGGTTTTTGGGTGGCATGTGTTATGGAACACATATTGTGTCGTAGATCTCTGTAGCTTTATACGATTATCATGTATTTCAGTTTATTTTGTAGGTACTTGAAGTGTTTCCACTAATAGCCTTGTTAAATACGAACAACAGCCGCTTTCTCTGCCAGTGCCACAATAACACTTTCCCTGTTGTATAAATGCGTCTCATGAAATGGCTAATGGTAAATAAATGCCCGAAAGTGGAGTAGACTGCATGGCCGACAAAAAAGAATTGAGGAGGGTGTTTACAAGAGGTAGAATTTCTTTTATGAAGAATACTGATGTATTTTTCACCATCAAAAAACAATACCACCGACAACATGATCATGATCTACTTACACCTCTGATGTTGGTTCGGAGATGAAATAAATTATGTACAGTAATAATAATTCTTTACATAAAACCCTTACTTAAGTACAATTAGTCAATTTCTATATTAGTATAGTAATACTTAGTATTCTTTAGACTCTGGCTCTACAACAAATGGAAGTAAGTATTTTAACGAGGTAGAAAGTATCAAAATATTAATGCAAACAACCAAATTACACTTGCACACTCTATAATATTCATAATAACGCTGTAACATGTTTACATCAATAAATAGCGAGTTATTGTTACTGTACTAATGTACTAATAACTACAATAAACTTGTGTAATGTCATATTCAGTGGAATAATACACAGGAAGTAGCAGTACAAGAAGTACTAATACACTTCTAATTAAACGGAACAACGTGAATGGACAAAATTGATAACGAAACTGTGTTTGTAGCATAATACAAATACAAACTGCGTTACAGTTTTCATTTACACAACACAGGTGTGTGTTAATTTATAATGCAGTCACGAAACACTCGACATACAAAGACATACTAACAGAAAATGATGCTACTGTACATTTATATGCATACATGTTTTGAGTAGTTATGTTATTGTATGGTAGACGCTTGAATTTATAATATATATTGTACGTTTGTCTGCTTACATATTACAGTAGATCGAGATACACAATAATACCATTAGCAATATCATTATTGTTAATATTATCATTATGACACTACACAGGTAGTAGTACTTATCATTTATGATTTATGGGACTGGGCTTTTTCTCTTTCTCTCTTTCACTCTCTTTCTTCGTACTACAACAACTTTGGATATTACAATATACAGACTGTATTGTGTATTATTACCTTACATACCTACAATAAGGTTAATAATAGGAAAGCATATCATGTACATACACGCTACTTGTACATTGTACATATACCTACTTACATCATTTAGCAACTTACTTACTGTTATAGAAAGTACATCGTACTTAATGTTATTTCATCATGTACAATATACAGAACATTAGTGGAGCTATATGAAATACATTGTGCATTTCATGTCGTACATATCGCTGTATCTGTATTTGTATCTCTATGGTATATTTATATTTACTGTAATAATAACACTTTCTTCTTGTATTCTTGCATTGGTATAATATGGAGTACAATAATATTACGTAATAGTCTGAACATGACACACTTATGTTTCTCAATCATATAATATTCCACTTTTTCAAATCCTCGAGAATCATTCTTTGGACGAACACAATAACATAAAGAGGAAACGATGGTCGAGAGCATGTTACGTTATTATTATTATTATAATTTGATACAATCATATATAGTACCTGTACATAGATAGTAGCAATAATATCTTCATGTTTATGTGTGGGTGTAGTATGTCATAGTATCTGTATTTTCCCTTCACAATTCATACAACTATATATTATACAACATACATAGCTTTCAGTCTAAAATAGGAAGAAAATATATTCTACAGTATTGCACAACATTACATGACAGAGTCAAAAAATTTCCCAGTTTTTTGTATGTAGTATCTGTATATCGTGTTTTCTGTGGGTGGATATCTAGTAGTATGTATACAAAGTAAGTACAGTTGGTATTCTGGTTGCAGTACGCTTACTTTAGGTAGTCATGACCCTTGTTATACAACGTGGTGAAAGGAAACAATACTAAATACGAGTAAATGGCACGTTCTAGGAGCATTCTGCACCATTTGAGACTCAATCGCACCCATCACCATCACCACCAACGATGAAACGGGAAGGGTTTTCTTTAATTCTTTTTGTGTTTCCGCTCCTAGTATATATGTGCATGTGTGGCTGTATTCACTATATGCCAAACACTTGCAATGAGCTTCAGGATGGATTGAGTATTCGAGCAAAGCACAGCACACAGCGTCATTTTGTTGCACATCCGTAAATGCTAGCTCAATACACACATTACTAATATGAACCTTTTTATAACACCACCACATACACTACAGCACATCACACACGACGATCCATACATTCGCGGACTAAAGTCTATAATATAAATAGGATTTCTGTATGCATGTATATATGTACACTCAAAGTTTCTCACAGACACAACAAATTGTACAAGATAGAAAAACAGTCATATTATACAAATTTCGACTATCCCTTCGGCTTAGCACACTCACACTCATCACATCATCAGAGCGAACAGAGTAAAAACTTTTCAACACTTTCATCCATTCACTCGTGTGTGTAAAACGCTTCAATTTGTTGTTTTCCTCTGCTCCACGTAGTTAACACATAACATCCCTAAAGGTTTTTAACACACAAAATGCAACTTTATGTCAGTACATATACATACATACTACAAACAACTACATGTATGTAAGTAGTGTATAATATGAAACAGTACATAAAACTAAGGACGACAGGGCGCATACTATTAACACAATGACGAGTTGAGTTGTTCTTGAGTCTTCTTGTTCTAGTTATTTTTTCATACTGTGTATTTTCCATCTTTTAGTATGAGTTTTAGTTGTAGGGATTGGTGTATATAGTTGGAGTAGTAGTATTTTTATTACATAAAGAGCGTCTTTAACAATAAGTACATTACTCTACATTGTACACTGATTGTATGGATGGATCTGAGGATGTAGTAATGTGGGTTATTTGAGTGCAGACGTATGACGGCAGAAAATCCCAATATTTGCCACTGCCAATGTCGATCCCAACCAATTGGCAATCGTATAATGGTAATGGTAATAGGGGTTAGACTAGCCTCGTTCTTCTTTTCCTTCCTTCCGTCTTCCTTCCTTCCTCCCTCCCTCAAAACCCAAAATAGTTTAGACCTTTGGAAATAAGTAACTACGATCACGGTCATGTACCAGTCATAGCCTCGGGATGATGACGACAGCGTCACACACAGCCACAACCACTGCCCTTCCCGACAATTTTGTCAATCCAATCTCATCTCTTTCAGAATTGCAAAAGGAAGAAACTGACTTGTATAAATGCTTTAGCGTACACTTTGATTCTCGTTTACGCTCTCTCCCCTTGCTTGGCAGGCTTTGCTTTACTTTGCTGTGTGTGTGTCTCTTTGAATCTATCTACTAACTGGGTTAGTTCTATTTGTACCATATATAGTGGTGTCCATACCAGGAAGCTTTGCATAATACATTTACGATTGTATGTATTCCCTATAATTTCTGCGTGCTACTTGTATACTGATGTAGTACTCTAACCATGTCACATTACATCTTCTGCTACATAAATACGTTATCCACCACCACCGACCTTAGTTGTTCTTCAACAAATATATATCGTAGTTGTTCGTAGTAAAACGTAGTAGTACCTATACAGTCGTAGTAAATGGGAGGAGACGCTTGCTTGAGTTATAGGAAGTACACTGGGCAAATACAAAGTTGCATAATGCTCAAAGATAATAATAATATAGAGATTGTACATGCAAGTTTTATGTATCTGCGCACGGTTGTATATACCAATACACGATGTGTATGTTGTAGGTACTAGAAATATACTTAGAAACTTGTGTATGTATTACTGTGTCTATAGATGCATGTAAAATGTGTCTTTGAATGTTGAAAGGAAACTCACTTGTAAGTACACAGAGTTTATAGCAATAGCTTGTAGTGTAGCACAACTCATTCTCATGAGGATGTTGTCGTCGTCGAGTTTAACATTAGTCGTCAGACTATACGTCCAACTCGTCCTGCGTCCGTCTGTTCGTTCACTCGTTTCATTTGCTCGTCAAACTCGTTTGCTTTCCATCCAGTGCCATTATAACAGATATTCAGGGCCACCAAGTCTTCTCTCTCTCTCTCATCTCTCCGTGTGTTCGTTGCTTGACGCTCTTTCTCTGTGTTTTAACTTTGTAGAGAATTTGAAGGGAAAGGAGTGCGAGAAAGAGAGAGACATGGAAACGGTGCGAAACCGCGGTCGGTTCACTAGCATTCATTGAATGCCGTACACGCATTTGAGTTGGGTTGTGATGTGAAGTGTAGTAATGTCCTTTGGTTTGGTCTCTTTTTGGTTGGATTGAAGGAAACCACATTGAAACACGACACGACACTACTACTGTCAGCAAAGACTTGAACGGCATACGGCATACTGCTAGAGAACATCAGAGAGATTGAGTCGACTTGCTCATTTGCTGTCATTTCACAGATCAGACACACGAGAACACTATGTCGTGTACTTATATCGCTACTACAAACAAAGACTTTATGTGCTATTCGATTGAACTGGTTTGGATTCATTGCAGACTGCATGAGAAATGATCAGAAGATTGCAGTAGCAGTATGTGTTAGTAGTTTGATGTATTTTGGATGTTTGTATGAACAGTAATTTGAAATACGGTCGAAACTTGCAAAAGGACATACTATTGTAGACACAGACAGTTGGTACACAGTACACACACACTAAAACAGAATGTTTTGTCTCCATTTCACTGGAAGACAAATACATACACACAAACACACACTATTTTATATATCTTCAAAGTATCCAAAACTTTGTTTACAAATGGAATCAGTAAAATAATCATCTCACACCCAGTAGATTGTGCATTTCTGCATAAAGAGAGTTTTAACTTGAGTTAGTTGAATTAGTAGTAGGAAGAGCGGTTGGAGGAACATTTTTTTCTTGTATACATTCGCAAACGAGATTTGCGAATATTCCGTCGATGTATGTATTTCAATCATAAATTCACGTGTATAGTATTTTTGTAGACTCCTTGATTGCTATCTCTTTGGGTAAATTAGTCAATTTATATTACATATATACTTGATCATCACAAAAACACACAATTTCTTTATGTATTATACACATCACCACTTATTCCTAGTATCTTACCTACATTTTCACACCTACATACCTAATATATATAACATTTGTTTGGACTTGTCTTATTTTCTTTACAGTGAATATTTAAAGCTTCACTAAAACACGCAAACACAATCACTATCTTAAATATTACACATAAACATCTGCCTTTATGTATAGGTAATGATAACCTACATAAATAGGTAAGTCTATTGTAACAGTTGAATACGCCTCATTACGCCATAAGTTACACAATAACAAAAGAGTAGACTTATATGTATTGTTTACGTACACTATTGTTACATGTTTTGATATAATCGTCTGTATAGTTGTATTGTATCTCTTTGCATCTATTTCTCCTTTAATTGTCTGAGTTCGTTCAATAGTTAAATACTTTTATTTGTAGTTCAACTAAACGCAACTCTCTGGGAGCTGATTAGACGCTAATTGTTGGCCAATTAATCTCGTATCAATATTGACGACGACGGAGGAGGGTTTGCCATGAAAACTTCCCGATGAGCTCATTCCCATTCCAACTTCAGTGTGTCGTGGCGGCTCACGTCTCTGCTCACACACACAACAAAAGAGACAAGACTCATTTAAATAAATGTTCTCTGTGTCTGTATGTATCTCAGTTGTTTGCTCAGGTTTTCACAAACTTCAATAGACAAGCCATGCATTGTGGAAGCCAATTCAACTCTCAATACAATAGCCAAACCTCTAATGACATTACTTTCACTTTTACAAGGTACTTTGACTAATAGCACAAGAATAGGAGGGCAAACAGGGAATAGATGTTTGTGCATGTAACCTTAAACTGCTATACTATCAATAGTAATAGTTACTACATTCATAGCAATGCCGATCCCTCTGTGTTTTATGCGTATAGCAATCTATAAGTCTAAAGTGTGTCTCCCTTGTCCTTATTCCATGGCGGAGACACACACAATCCAGTCAGTCAAGTCAGCCAAGTCCAGCTAAATAAAGTTGGCCTGACCTGTCTGACTTTGAGTGAGAAGCACACGTCCCAAGTTCCCAATGCTATAATACCCTATAGAAGATACATACGTATGTACTAATGGGTGACTTTGACTTTGTCGTTGATTAAACGGCCTCATTTTGCTGTGGTCACCCGGATCCTACCACCAAACGAACAACCGACAAAACGGCGATTCAGTGACAGTCTGATTAATACGGCTCGCCTCTCACATGCTTAGACAGCACACAATGCAACTTACAACTGTAGATTGCTACAAACTTGTCTGACTCTATGTACACTTTGTGGTCGAGTTGACTGTCGTATTAGTAAGTACCATTTGTATAAGTACAACCGACAATAATCCTACAAATGCTCATATAATGTAATACCAATAAGTAATACTTGTGTAATTTCTACCAGAACTATTATTTTGTAGATATACCTCGGTTTGTACTATTTACTACACATAGAAGTGTACACTATTGATGCTGCCTACTTTCACCTGTTAATATATTGTTACAGCACAAACTCTATGGGATAGGTATCTATAGAGTTAAGTAGGTATAAGTGTACGCACAGCAACATAAACAAGGAATAATGTAAATTTGACTATAAAATATATAGTAGGTACTACAGTAGGATCTATGGGATTGCTACCAAGGAATAAATATAATGGGGTTTGTCTTATGTAATATACTAGTTGCAAGGAGTGTACTAAAGTGTTGATATAGCGGGTGAGATAAAATAAATAGCATTGGAAGTATTATCCGACAAGTCAGCTGGGTGTGTGTGTGGTTGAAGCATGGGATGGTAAATGTGCAAGCAATGAATATGAGCAAGTGGAGGATTAAACACATTATAAAACCAAAGAGAGACTTACCTTCAGTCCCAGACCATTTGGCTTGCCCCTAAATGTGGCGTAATTAGACATGGCCATAGCCGCCTGTTCCATGGTTAATGGGACATCAGGATCCAGGCAGCGTGATGGGATTTTTTCCATCGTTCCGAGCCCATAGCGTTGATTAATTTCCCCATTACTCAAACGTGAGTACGTCTTCCCAATTCCCATTGATGTTTTCACTGCAAATAACCAAGTTGGTCTTTAACGCGACATTCATTCACAATTATTTACATTGTAGTTGTACTACCACCACTACCTACTATCGACACACAACATCACATTCCTGTTGTAAAACGAATTCATTTCATTACCGACTACATTATTGCATTACACTTTTCGCTGTGTACAGAAGAAGGCCAGTTGAGCAAAGGTCGTGTTACACATAACACGAGTACACCAATTCACTCGCCTTTTCTATATACCTACCTTTATTCTCAATATACCCTCCACAAAACGAAACTAATCCCTAGAATGGAATCATTATTGCTACATCTTTCTACTACCTATTCCCTCGGGTCAATAACATCATTCTCTGTACAACCAAAGCACATAGGCAAACATCATGTAATACTCACAGCGCAATGTCATATTATTTTGCTGCCATGCATGTACTATTTGTATATGATAAGTAAATCGCATCGTACGGAGAAAAGCAAACGGAAAGTTACAACATACAAAAAGCAAAGAATTGTGCAGGTAAGCTGGGATTGCAAAAATCCTTTATGTGACATGACAGTGTATTTACACATCACAGCCCATCACAAATTTACTTTATTACACAACTCGTAGTTCAGTTCCATATGTACAATGTACAGTAATCAATACTTCTAGAGCACTCTTAACGAGTAGAGACAGTCTGCAACGTATCGACATTAGCATTGGACTGTTGTACTGAATGTACGTAGTTATTAGTAAGAGCAGTCACTGATAATGACAAAGTTCGCCAGGGGATTGTATTTCCTCTGTAATGGCAAAAGAAAAGTAAAACTAAAGCTGAGAGGTTACATGTACCAACAACATCCGCCGAGTTTCCAGTTTCACTAAATCAATGCAGGTGTACTATATGCCTAACAAGGCTGTATTTAGGGGGGGCAAAGGAGGCAATTGACCCCCTTCCGTAATCGGGAAAAAATAGGCTACATATTTTACCAAAAATGTGCAAAAAATCGCAAAATTTTTCGCGCTACGCCCGAATTTGATGCATTTTAGATTCATTTCGGGCTAAATTAGCTCAAATTTTTCGCGTTGCACTATGTTGGTATTTTGCCCCTCCCGAAATGGAAATCCTAAATACGGCCTTGATTGGCTAATGCATATTGCTCCGCTACAACTACAGCACAGTTTATTGACAAGTAAATTGCCAACATGTACCTACCTAAATTCAACTACTGATAAAAACTGGGTATTTTCTTGAAAAAAATTCATGTTGGAGTCATTTATAATGTAACTGAATAACCTAGTTAGGAAAAAGAACAAACTATGTAGGCAGTCTGTCGGGTGAGATTTTAATAAAATGTATGAAAAATGGATATACACGCTTACATTTATAATGGTGGCCTAATCCTTTCAGAAACTTGTGCAAGGCGAGTCACACATAGTAGTACTTTGCACATTATGAAGAAATGCTGATAAAAGCAAGTATCGGAGACATAGTCATTCGGGCGAGTTTGCTTTGCTTTTCGTCAGGACAATAAAGTTTTTCTCGGGCAAAGCATAAGCAGAAGAAAGTAACTAATCCTGCGCTGCAAAAGGAAAGTGGATTGGAAAAGAGTAAAACGATTTCTGTCGTGAGCTGAGAACTAATAACTTACTTAACATGACTGACTTTTCAGACAGCGAGTCTTATAAGACGGCTAAATACTATGTAGTAGCTACAAATGCGACCAAACAAACCATATCCAACTTGAACTACTAATAAACATTCATCTTAATATTTCTTGATAATAAATATATATTATCATTGTGTAATGCGACCTATCAACCTTCATGTAACGAAATCTTAATTACTAGAAAGGTTAGTATAATCCATCTTGTAAGTTGAATGAAATCTCTTTTATACCGAAATGGATTGTTTCAATTGACCTACAAATATATTTCTACATAAAATTAATTAGTGATCAGTTCTTTTAAAATGACGTATGAATCGTTTATTCAATGAAAAATAGCAAAGTAATAAAAAATAACAATAAAATTAATTTAATAAAATGAAATATTTTTCAGTTCCTTAGTAGTTATTCCACAGTATGCCTTGCCTACGGTCCTAAATTTTGAATTCGCCAACTTCTTAATTTAGAAGCAATTAATAATTCGTAAACTTCGAAGTTTAAAATTACAGCAGCTGTACTAGTTAGAATTTTTAACTACTCTTTGGGACTCTTTGGTTAATTGTTCACTTTCTCGTAGACAAGTTGAGAAATACCTTCGGATATGAATAGTAGGAGCTTACAATAAAGGAGAAGAAATAGAATGGATATAAAAATCTAAAATGTACACAGAATTACATGAGTGTATTCCGAGAGGGTATTCAAGTAGTGGAAAGACTCAAGACAAGACAACTAAGGAAAAGAAAAGAAGGAAGACAATGGTGCGGAAAAAGTTGGCTAATTACTATCTCTTCTTGGGAGATAAAGCGTATAATTTTACGTCATTAAATATTACTCGTTCCATCCAAATACATGTACTCAGAGAAGGAAGGGATACACACAGCTAGGAAGAATGAGAAAAAGAGGAAAGTAAAGTAAAGACACTAAAAGGAAATCAGTGGGAGAAAGGGAAAGTTTGAAGAGAAGATACACACAGACTATAGGAACATGCCATGCCTTCTTCTGCTTCGCGCGTACACAATAATAGTCTCGCTCATAACTTTTTGTGCCAATCATAATTATTACACAGCACAATAAACTAATGGGCGAAAAATTGCTTCTCATGCTTCGTCGCATCATGAGAAACGCTACATAGAAATTAAACACGAAATCATGGCTGCCCTTTTCCTTATCTTGTACAAAGATCCTCTTCCTACAACATATTATTATCAAATAAGATATTCAAAGGTATCTGCACTTACATAAAACACTCTTACTACATCAAAATCTCAATCTCTTAACCATGAATTCCGTCGACAGGCTAAATTCTTACATAATTTTCATGGCTTTGGCGTATTGGCGTAGATATATTATATGAAAGGAGATAAACACAACTTGCATTACAGCCAAGGCTGAAATTGACATTTTATCAACCATATTTCTGTAGAAAAATATAAGAAAGTAATTTGTTTCGGAAATGTTATGTGACATGTGTAGTAGCACATTACATTTACAGACGCAATTCTCAATCGATAGCTGTATTAAAACTTCTATTTTTATCACAACATACATTTAGGAAGTCCTTTGGAGTAAACTAATGGGCTAAAACAAAGATGCACAAATCTATAGTTCAGTATCTAGTTGTTTCTAACTTTTATTCGAATGGAGAAAGCATTCATTTCAATTATTTATCGAGTATTTTTTTATTATATAAGATTTGGCATAATATGTAATAATTGAACTTTTATAACGACTAAAACGTTGTGTAAGTAAGTATGTGTGTCGTGCGTGGTATGTCCCTTCATACATATCTAACGAAACACATTTACATAATGTAGAAATAGGTAATGAAGCATTCAATCTGACATAATTGAGTTTTTGAGAATTGAGTAATAGAGCAAAAAGAAAATAGTCTGATAATTAAATTGTAGGGAACTGGGTAAAAAAGTTAGTCAGCCTGTTGTAAGTAAAAGAAGATCTACAAGAAAAACGTATGGAGGTATATAGCAAGTCACATAATATGATACTGAAGTTTGGCTGTGTATAACTATTTATGATTGAATTATAATACCCATTACTGCAAATGAAAATAAATGTATTAGTGTACAAAAGCATTATATAAAAGACAAATTAGATAACTCCTATGTGTATAATACGCACTCAGCACTCTTCCTTAAGCAGAAATGACTTATTATATAGATGTTGTCTAGAATGTACTCTAGCATAAATACCACGCGTCGATACTAGTACTAAGTATATACCTTATACACAAAGATTTGCAGGTCTATATTTACCCATGGTTGAAGTACCAGGAAATAAGACGTTGTGTGTCTTGTTGTGTTATTTACTTTGTAGGTGAGTGGTATTAGGTGCTAGAAATGGTGTATTTACTATAGCACTAACCATTTTTGGAAGGGATTAAATCCGGATCACCGTCCTCGTCAAAGTCGGATGTGGCAGTAAATGGGATTTCCATTGTGGGGTCTGTGGGAAGCTTTTTGGAATTATTGTGATGGTATAATTCATCATTGGTTGAAGAGCGGCGAGATGGCCGGAACTCACGACTATAGGATTTGTCCAGCTCTCCGCTGCTAATGGGATGCCGCATTCTGTGTATGACGAACGCAATTAGTGAGACGAGAGCTAAGAAGATTGCCGAGCCCGCACCAATGATGATGGCAATTGTGGTCTTCTCCAAGTCTCGAACTTTGGCTACAAAAGACATACAAGTAAACCATGTACAAATAATCAATACTAGAACACAATACACTTAGACACACACAGCACACGATGATTCGCACAATACGACATAACATAACTCTATTGTGCAATGAAACTTGATGCAATATTTACAGCTGAAAATACAACTCAACTACACGTAACTCAGATTCACTCTTTCAACACAAAATACAATAGCTCCTCGTGCGTGACCCAACTTCCTTCACAATCACATTTTAGATTAGATCTTACTAAATGCCTATATATAGACTTTATGAATAGTACATACTTCTTTGCCCAAGAATGTTATTTATTAGAGCCTTTGTGCAAACGTAATGGTAATAACATTTCCAACATTAAGTAGGTAAGGTTACACTAAAATATTATTTTTAGCTATAAGTAGCTCCTATGTATATAATAAATGTACATTTAAGTGTACACTACACACGAAATTTAACGTACAGGTTAGCTTTACACTTACCTATACAGTTGTGATTTAAGAACAACAACAATATTAATGAAATAGTCGCCTAAGGTTCATTACAAACATAAACTCTATATCGATACAACCTGTGACGTAAGTCTGCTGTAAAGATTAACAAAATTGACATCAATCATCTTTTAATTAAATTTCATTTTATACTTCTCCATTGTTCAGCCATTATAATTATGTGTAGATTACATTATGTACACATACATTATGCACTCAATACTTTAATTACAAAAACTACAACTCTTTTGATAATTAACTGGAACAAATATCAGAGTTGGCAGGTCTTAATTAAGTGTTTTATTATACAACTACAATATTTTGAAGCCTTGAAGCTGTACTAGCACTACATAATTGTATGTACCTAAATAAGTCTACTTGTGATGGAAAATAATTTTTGAGATGAATGAATGGGTTCATTTTAAACAATCACGAAATTATACTAATGCTGTAGGTAGTAGGTACCTAATGCATGCATTGTAATAAGGAAAAATGTAATTCTGCATGTTTTCTGCTAGTTATAAATAAAATGAAGAACATAATACTTTTTTGAAGTCTAAAAAAGTCTTGACTAACATACATAATTGTAGACGATTTAATTGTGTTGAGAAATGTGTTTGAGTACATAAAAACTAATGAAGTAAAGCTAATAATGCAGTTATGACTTATGAATGAGTCTCCATATATTATTTCTGGTAAAAAATGAATTAGCTTGAAAAGAAAGGAACATCATCTACGCATATTAGTGCCCTATGAACTTTGATTGCATTCTGTCGCAAGAACGTAATTTATCTCTTGGGTGAACTAATTGAATTGTGGGTAAATGCTAGGCTGCCGTGCTCTTAATAACTTGTTTCGTGTTTCCATAATCATTTCTTTTCATGCAATGCAATATTGCAATGGCCTACATTTTCCATCTCTCTTTCTCGCTTTATACAACTCTTTCTTTTTTACATTTCCAGTCCTTCACGTTCACGTCGGGTTGACTTGAGTTCACTACTCATTCTTATCTTTCATTCCGAAAGTAACCAAAACAAACGAAACCATTGAGTGAGACCGTGAGTGAAAGTAACAGTTCATACATAACACAAAAAGAGTCAACATATTTTATATCCCACATTCATAGCTCGGAATATAGGTATACCCCTATAAAACACGCTCCCACACAGAGTACTTTACCCAGTAACTTTCCTTGCCCATTTCCTCACTACATTACCATGTTATATGTAGTCCCATTAGCCATTAACATTAGCAGTCATCAAAACATTTGACTACTTCACCTCCCGGGTTGTTGTAGTATTTTGGCACTGCATGACATGACATATGCACATCTACCGTCAATTCACTCCACTTGCCTGGACTCTATTTTAGCCTGTATATTTTAAGCCGTGTTATTATAAAAGCCTTTATTAGACTTTGGCATACAATACTAATACTTGAACACATACACAGTTCTGCTGCATTACTGATTTTACACACAATGCCATTTCACTTCACACAACGACTACACTAACTAGTCAGTATGCAGTTGCTAAAACCAGACCAACATTTTGCAGATACAATACAACAAGTTAACTCTAAGTGTTTTTATGTTATACGATGACTAAGTACTTGGTTTTACTGCTAATTCATTACGTTGTGCATGCCTTCGCTCTTTTCCAATACTACCACTCTCTTCACAGTCCCTCTCCAACCAACGACTCAAATAATCAAGCCAAAATCCATTTTCCCATTTCACACGAGAATACTACATCTGCCTTATACCTAATAATGTGTGTTTAAACAATATTACGCGTTAAATTGAAAGTAGAAGTATACGTTTACCGTGTGGGCTTTTATTTATAGAAGAATGAATGTAAATGGGCTATGCAATGTTCGCTCTGTGTATTCAATGTAGTAATATCTGTAGTATTGAATTGGTATTTACACTGCAATTGAGTAGGTATATGGGTAGGTACTGTGAGCATGCACTGCATTGTTATGAAGGTACTCAGCGAAATTCCTACTTCATCCAATCGGCAGCAGTATGTAGTACCAGTTGAGTGGTTCGTTTAGTTTCTTGTGTGTATATCACATAATTCCAAATGAAATGAAGGTATTTTAGATGTGGAATAATATATAGATAGGTATATTACAGTGTAAACTGCTGAGAACTGCTAATAACTAATAAGTGGGAGTACTAGAAGCTGTGTAGTGTACCAAACATATTTAATGCAGGAAAGCACAGACGTAGTATTTACTTTTCTGTTAATGCATTGGAAGGAGAACAACGGGCACTACTGGGTTGAATACACCTACATGTAGAAGGTCTAGGTAGGTAGTTTACATTAGGAAGTAGAAGTACTTACTACCTACACAAAGTAGGAAAAGTAGTGTTGGTACATGGCACAATGTTTAGAGAAGAGAATCTGCATTCGGAAATACTACTAATATTATGACGAAACATTTCGTGCTTTAATTTCCTTAGCTCATATCTCCTGGTTTTCCATTTCACTGACTTAGTTAGTACTACAACAGGGCAGATGTAATAAACTATTTATTTACACGTATAATCGCTAGGTATAAAGAATAAAGACCGAACAAAATACATATAATAAAGTATACCTACAATCACAAACAATCAGCACGTGTTTCTTGCAGATTTCAACACAAGTGAGTTGAACATTTGTTATCTGGCTAATTTCTAAAATTTTGTGCATCTCATTCAATTAAAACTTACATGTTGGTAGCATGCACGGGTTCAAAGCTAATAACATTACACTTATACTAAAACTACACAAATCCACCAACATTGCATTGCCTACATGAGTGAAGTACACCTGCTCTGTTTAATTTCCAACAACTCTATCCAGAGCCGAGTTTATCTTTTCCTTTGCAATTACTTTGCTATGCTATTTGTACTACATGCTACTATGTAGTGTTGTACGCACAACATAACACGTTGAAAATTTTACACATGAGCATTTGAGCAGGGAATGAAAACTGAACTTATGAGGTTGAAGGCATGGGCTCAATTGAGTTTCTCAGTTTCCTTTTCCACACTGGCTCATTTCTCTTTTCTCAAATTGTGTGATGTGATGGGATGTGATGCAATACAACTCAATTCTCTGGAGATACCCAAGAAAACCACATTTCATATATTGCTTTGCTTTTACTTTGTTCTTCAGACGCGTTAAGTTATATTCCATTAGACTCGTGAAAATTGTTCTGCCAATGCTATACTTCTGCACGCTTACAGTTTTTGCTCTGCTACATTCTGTACACGGGATACTTGGCAACACATTATTCCAACCAATATTCTACAGATCCAAAAGCACAGACTTTGTATTGTGTTGTATGTATGCAATGCAAGCAAATGTATACAGTACACACTACACACACTTTATAGGAAGTTGCACATTTGTACTTTTGCTACTACAATGTATGGTATTAGTGATAGGGAGGCTGTGGTGTATTTGTAATATTGTGCGAAGACACTTACAGGATTCTCTTTGTGCTGCAAACGTATGTAGTCGTAGTTCATGCTATTTACTTAATCGAACAAGTTGCCGTCTGTTCACTGGCGGTTGCCGTGCGGTCAAATTTTGTGTTTACGTACACATATGAATGTATACTAAGAACTTTACCATTACTGCTAATTCCCTAATCGTTCTGGTAAGCAAAATTCCATTTCCGTGGAAAACATCATCAAGGTTTCTGCAGGCTGTGGGAAACAAGCAACCGACAGCTCGCTACTTGTACAACCCAAGTTGTCTAGTGGCTAGAGTGGCTAGCTCTGTGTGTGAATGTGAGTTGTATTGAAGTACGTACTAAGAGAGTAATCAAGTATTGTGTGTGCAAAGAGAACCACATGTTTCCCTTAAGATTCGATTCCATTTGGATGAGTTATTATACCATCCTCTTTTATACAGGGATATATGACTACATAGGCGCAAACATTCTACCGAAATTAGGTCTGAGATTTCTAATCAATACTAATATCCAGGAAACTAATTCCAGTCTGTGTAATCAGCTTTCTCAGCTTCCGCCGTGTCCTTGTTTAAAGTAAATTATTTTCCCTATAGAATTCTACATCGTAGTTACTTACCTACTAAATACTATGTAGATGATATGACATGCATACATCCCTATTTGCAAACCAAATCTTCCTAAATCATTTTCCGATTGCCACCACAAGCTTTGAAGTGAAATACCATACAACCACCATACCAGTATAGGTAAGTGTATTTTTATATATTACTATACCACTATAAACTACTGAATCAAAAACTAAATTAACAGATTAAAGCTAACAGTAAGTTCTTAAGCCTTTCAGATAAACACTGAGGTTTTAATTTGCTAAAATTAACTTGCTATCTGTAATATTTTCACAGCTGCAAATATGCAAGGAAATAATGCAACTCACTTGAAATGAAACTGCAGATAAACAACTCACGAAGTATTTACAAGTGTATTACAATAACAATTTTTAATCTGTTAATTTTTCTGTTTTTCATTTTAGAACGCATATTCCATTTCTGATCGTGATACAAGGTTTATAATCGTTTTAATGAAGTAGACACTTCTATGCATGCATAGCATCTCAATAAAATAATATCACTGCACAGTAATTGTGGGTTCATGTATGCAGCCACTAGCCACTAGAGCTCCTCGTTAAAACGAGATTATTGTTTACATAAGAGCTGTGTGGTAAAACATAATGACAGGATTAGCAAACATAGGTAGCTGCTAACGTATTTATTTGAATACCTGTAAGTTGAAAGTGCATGTTTGTAAATGAGACTGTGATGTTTACTTCTAGCGTATTTTGAAATCAAACCTGACCGCACTGCTATTTAGGTACATACTAATACTACTCGAATGTCAATTCTGTGTATTATTTACTTTAATCGATTATTCATTTATGAGTGGATTACGTCGGACGAGAACTGGATAGAATGCAAAGGCAAACTACATAGTAGAAGAGTCCCTGAAGCCGAAAACAACCGCAAAACATATAGGGAATGGGGAAATGTTGGTATTAGTAATAATACTGTAGAGACGGATCATAGTGTGGAATGCATTACGAAGGAATTGGGATTGCATGCATGTTTTTATGGATGTGCAATAACTTTATGGATGGAATGGTTTGGATGGATGGATGAGGTAAGGCAAAGGAAAGAAAGAGAAAGTAGAGCTGAGTGTATGCGTGCTGAACTCACAATGGCACTTCCGTGATTGAAAATACCTTCCACGATTTACTAATAGTACAACTACTACTACTACGACTCTCCTATTACGATTACCACACAACATAACCGACTGAAGAATTGTAGCGTAATGTAGTACCATTCACCTTGTGCAGCATGCAAGTAGTACATACAAAGTACAACATCTACTTTACTCACCACTACAAACTACAACTACAACTCCATACAAGTAGATGTGTTCTCCGACTAGGTGCCTATTTATTTACAAATAGGAAAATGTAATGTGTGTGATATGTACTAGTAGTTTTGTAGTAGTTTTTGGTGTGTGTTTGTGTGTGGAGTGTGTATTAGTAACAGGAAGGGAACTGGCAACTGGAGTAGGTAACCAACTTGTTCTGAGCTCTTTTATGTACTTTGTTCAGTCCGAATGTTGTTATTGGAGAATGTATTAGTTGTGGCAAGTACATTGCTATTTGTAACATTGTAACTGTAACACGAAGGAGAAAAACGACGACTTGTGTGTAGCGACTTGGCGGGGCTAATGCTTCTCTTGCCAAGACAAAGCCAACTTTTACATTTACACGGGATCGCAACCCGAGCAATAAGTCTCTTTCCACTGTGGACATACTTACATGGAGGCTCAATATAAATATCTGCAAAGCAGAACAGACTATCGTCAGTGGAAGAGTCAATATAAAACTTCCAACTTTAATACCTACAGACTCAAGACGTATAACAATAACTTGCTATCACACACACATGCACTTTTTACGCTAGGTGCTTCGCTTTTACTTTACAACAGGGCTCACTCTTTTCCTTTTCTCCCTAGTCGAGGTATTAACCTTAAAGCAATAATTTCCCATTCTGCTTCAGTCCAATTGGGATTCTGTCTGCAACAATACTATCATCTTATACAGATACAAACACACATACCTATATGTACGACGTACTTATGTAATAGCTATATACGTGCAAGGTGTTCCAACATTTCTAACTTACGATATTCGCAAGTCACAAAGGAAACGCTATATCTCAACACTTCTTTTGCACCTATTAAACCATTCGGATGACTCAATGCTGTTGAAGCAGGGGACTGCATTCAGAAGAACTAAAAAAGCTTTTTATGAAAATTCAGTAACTTACTGCACAGGTTCAACTAAATTAGTGTAGTTATCATATTTTATATGTTCATTCTCACTTCAAAAAAGAAAACTAAATAAAAATTATGGTTTGATTATTCGTTTCACTTAAATTACAGTATATAAAGGTGCAATATAAATGTGATGTATAAAATGCGGCCGAAATTCTTAATATTCTATTTCAAAATCTGATAAATATATTATTAGGTAGCACGCTTTCTTGGAATTCCGTATAAACACTCACGAAGTCTACACTAATTATTTAAATGCAATATTGTATAAGTTGTAGTATAACATATTTTCCATCATGTGTATTGGAAATTTTAATCTTAATCCTAATTAGTACTAGTACTTTCAGACAACTGGTTTAACTTACATGCATTTCTTTTAGCCAGCACTACTAACTAAGTAACTAGGAAGATCATCTACAAGTATGTCGTAGGATACACAACAACTAACTGACCAGATAGACGCAATCTAGATATATATTGGTGCAATAAACGGTAGTAATTATTTATTTATTCTGTTTGTATATTTAGTATAGGTATACACTTTTGGTGTAATTGAACTCTATGTACATAAGCGTGATTTATTTGCCGTAATTTGTAGGTACTGAATTATAATAAAAATTAGTATGCATCAAATTATAGGTAAAATTCTTTTGTTGTATTGTACCATTCGCATTCATGCGCTCATGCATATATACATAGGTATGATGTACAAACATATTAATAACCTTATTGGAGGAAAATATTAGTTACATCACTATACACAACATACCTACATTACATACGTCAATTTTCGTTTACTAGTACTCAAGGCCATGGAAACCATGTTTCCATGGCCTTGCTAGTACTATCAGTTTCACAAATCAACCAAATAATAACTTATTAGATAGAATATTCCCAACATTAAAAATGAACTTTTACATAATTATTGTCATAATTGTTATGTCAGGTCATCTTTCTCTAATTTCCACTTCATCAAACTATCTGTAAAAGTTATTGATGCAAGTTTAATAATAATATCCAGAAAAGAAATTGATTTTTATTTGCTGAGAGCTTTGAACGCACTGTCTGCTGCGACTACATCTAAAACTTGCTGTAAGATCAGCATGGAACAAAAAGAACTGGATAGCGTAAACAAGGCCTTGTACTGGAATTTTATCAAAATGTATTTGGAGACCACGATTATAACGCAGTGTATGATTACATAGGCAATGTTTATATTGAACACAACCCTACAATTGCATATGGAAGAGTTGCATTTCGAGCTAAACTGCCCGAATTGTTAGATAATGCACCGAAAGGAAAGCAGGATATAAGACGTACTGCAGCTGAAGGAGACCTGTGTGGCTGCACCAACGATCGGGGAGGAAAAGTCAGCGCTTTAGTAAACATTTTTCGAGTAGAAAATGGAAAAATTGTTAAGCATTGGGATGTACAGTAAGAAGTGCCAGAAACATCGGCAAATAATAATACAATGTTCTAAACTCTCTGAAGTATAGTACTTAATACAAAGCACTTATCAGTTATATAAATTAGGGCAGTGACAAAAATAAATTGGAAGTGTGGTGATGATTATAGAATAAGTAGAACTTGTTTTTAAGATTGTTCACAAATACAAATGAAAACGTAATAAAGAAAAATTGAGTAAGTCTTGCAATTTTTTGTAGAGATTGAGAATAAATATTAGAGATTGTGTAGAAAAAAACATTGAAATCCTTAGAGCATGCTGTTCGCGCAAAGTCTTTGGGAGAAAATAACTAGAAGCCACTCAAGAGAGTCGACCAATTCGGCTCCAGTGGAGTGAACAAAGTCCCTCTGGACAAAGTGTACAAGTTGATACAGATATAATAAATATAACCATTGTAATTGAGCCATAGTTTTTTGTTAGAGTTAAGTAAGGGGAAAGTAAAGTAAACTAAGTAGCCTCCTGACTCAATGGCTATTGTCACCATTTGTTTTCATTTATGTGTAAAAACCTTATGTTGCTGTCTAAAGTTGAGCACAAATTGTGGAGTCTGGTTGGATGAGTCTGGGTGGTTCATGTCCACTTAAATCTCAGAGTACACTATATCTTTGTAATACTACGTAGGTAGGTGGGTGAATATACTTGATACACTTGGGCAAAGGTATGTATGCTATGGAGAAGGTACCTAAGTGTAGTATAATATAACTATAACCATGTACATATATTACACTCGTATATATCTACACACAATAAAGCAAAGTGAACTTACCGTGTTGCATAGAGGGGTAGTGCAAAGCGATTCCGTCCATTACGGAAGGACTACTCCGGCCTTTACGGTTCACAGAGTAGATTTTGAAGTGAAACGTTCCATCCGCATCCAAACCAGTCAAGGAGAATGTGGGGCTGGACGACGAGATGTTGAACTGGAGACCTCGACGACCAAGTGGAGCTGACTGGAACGCTTCCAGGAAGAAAGACTGTGGAAGACCACCATCGAAACCTGGTTCACATGTTATTTCCACCGATGTACTCGTCCGGTTGATTATACTGCAATTCTCCACCGGTTGTGGACAATCTACAAATTATTCGAATCCACTTCATGTTAGAGTAGGTACTAGGTAGGTATTGATGGCACTATAATCATTATAACCACATGCCAAGACAATTATAAGGAACTGGAGTAAATATATTTTACAGTAGCAGCACAATAAAATCTAAGTATTCAAATAGTACATGCAGCCGCAGGCATAAAACAAACTGCCAAACAGTATGTATATAATTACAGGATGCAGTATGCAATTCAATGCATACAGTGTGTCATAGTCATATGATATATGTTTTTAAGCCTTACAATCCAACCAAATGAAATAGGATGTCAAATGAGCAGACTTAAAACCTGAGACTCACAACATACACTCAAAATGTAGAAACTTGAGACACTAGTACAAAGCCACTGTTTAAGTGCCACATCATTATTTACAAAGAATTCTGCAGTGAAGTGTACATTTTTGAGATCTAGCATGCATGAAGAAAGTCTTAATAATAAGGATTACAAAGTCTTTTATTAACTCGTTAAACAAATGAGTGATCCACAGTTTCCTTCTGTAAAAATAATAATGCAAGCTGTCTCCTTTTGGTACACGAAACAAA